>CABFVX010000067.1:80571-196609 GCA_902151425.1 Timema shepardi
ATATATATATATATATATATTTAAAGTTTAATTTTCTTACTACGATGCGTTCGTTATTCGTAAGCCAAAACTCAATTTTAAAGATATCTACAAGCTGTAATGATATTTAAAAATATATATATACGGATGTGTCAGCCAATCAGTGAAGCCAATGCAGCCTGTATTTTCTTTGTTAGGAAGAACGTTCAACTCAACAATGTTGATGTTTCCTGATTGGGGAAGAAATGAAAGTAAGTCTGCCTAACAAAACTTTTGCAACCATTTCTTATCTTCTTTGTCCATAGTGTTCACATACCATTCGCCCAAATCACTGGTCACATGGTCTAACACATTGTTTCTCAAAATATTACCAATAACGGACCACTTGATAATCGTTCGATGCACCACCCACCTTAATATACTACCTACCTGTCACTTTTGGAAAAAGAACTTTTCTAATTTAAAGTGTTTACCAAGCAGTAAAGACAGCATATTTAAATAACGAGTTTTATATACCATTTTAACAGTCTAATTTTCATAATAGCCTTATTTGACAGGTAGAAACGATACTAAACCTACTTTCAAGTCAAGTCATTTGATCTGTCCCTTTGTATATATATTATTAATAAAGTAACACTAATAATGTAGTAAAGGTTTAATTATTGTCAGCTCTTCCTACTAAAATTGGACTGTAAGTTAGGTGTGATTCAAACTATAGTTGTCTTAGTGGAGTTAGTTAACCTGTCAATATTGAACTCTTTTGTTTTATTTCACTTTTTATTTCCTAATAAAGAGGAAAAATATTATAATTGTCAAAAAAAATTACCTCGAAATTAGGATGAAGGACATTTATGTGCTCCATAGTAAAAAAAGTAATTCTCTTTATCATCGGGGGTGTTGTTTTGATTTTGATTGAAGCCCTAGAAAAGAGAATACTTTAATGTTGGGTAATTTTAGAAAATCGAAATAAAGATTTTGTCTACCATAGATATCATTTGAGAGTAGATTACTGATTACTTATTTTTGAAAACTTTGTCTCAAATCATAATAGACTATTAGAGAAAGAAAATAGGGTTGTGTCATACCATTTATTTTCCTGTGGTCCGATGTGCGGACCACCTAGCACACCACCACGGACCACAGTTTGAGAGCCACTGTACTCCAAAGCATCACTCGCGTATTAGATTGTACCGACAGAGACAGGGATATTGGAGCTCAAACACCAGTCAGGTGTTCTGAGGTTTTTCCAAAATGGTTTTCCACTCTCCCTCCAAACAAATGTCGGTACACATCCTATAAACCATAACTTTCCCATCCCTAAAACCACCAGCGTAATTAGTGCATAAGCGTATAACCTGAACAGCTAGTAAGACGCGGTGCTTATATATATATATTTATTTATTTATATATATATATATTTAAATATATATATATTCTTTAAACAAAACAAAAATGGCCAACGTAACAAGCCCTTCTGACAGATGAACCTTGACTAACTCCGCAAACACAAATGCACTCAATAAACCATGCATGACAAACAACCTAAAGGCTTACATAACACGTGTTGTAATCGAACAATTATTATATTTGAAAGTTATATCGCCGCTGGGTTGAATATAGTAGGGCCTACCGATCTTAAAACTTGCAAAAAGTTTGTGTTGCTGGCAAATCCAATAATAAATTTTGGGTCACTCAAAATCTGTCTACTCAGTTTGGCTTTCATTTATATTTCAGGTTCAATCCCAGGTCCCGGCACAGATTTATCTGATTACCAAACCCTTCCTTCACCTCTGACAAGACGTGTATTAATCACAACTTGATGAATGTTTGGAATGCCAGGCCTCCATCGTGGTTCGGATCCCACGTTAAACTGTAGGTCCTCCATTTAATCTCACAATCATCCTATCACTACACATTAGCGTAAGTGCGTATAACCCGAATGGGTAGTAAGACGTGGTGCTAATATTAATTAATTAGTTTGTGGGACCAGGTATTGTACTGTGGATTCACATGTTCACTTAAAAACATCCGCAGGACAGAAATCCGCGTCATCAGTTCGAGCTGTTCTGCTGAAGTTCAACTTATCTCTAATTTGTCCGCTCTGCCTGAGATCTTCGGCATGGGAGAACCAATCAAATCTCAAAACCAACCATCTCAAACCAATGCGCATGAGCATATGACAATGCATGCGCTGTAGAGCTAACAGCAAGTAGACAGCTTCGTTGACCGTTGTGAGGAGATTTGAAATAACCCATTAGTGGGAAGCGTTGAGAACATCCACCGAGAGAATGATCTAAAATATATGTTTATCCACTAGAAAATAAAACAGGTTTATAATCACCTGTTTTAAGTTGCGTTGCAGTGCATCACGGGTCAACATGCAGTTTGTGAATTGCTGCGATACTAAAAGCAGATTCTGCTTCCTATTTTCGGTGATCGTGTGAATAAAGCTTTAGTATTTTAGACTTGTATTCTATAGTTCTTTTACATAATAAATCATTTTCCCCTGTGACCCCATCTGCGAAACATCTGACCCTCCATCGCTGGCCACTGTTTGAATACTGACACTGTTCTAGGACGATAAAAGATGGGGTCAGTTTCTCAATGGGTGTGTTTGTGATAATCCCAAGAGCACTCGCTCACTGTCCATATATTCTTCTTGCTCGTATGGAGATCATAACTATTCTGAGCACGTAATACGACATAGTGAATACCGCAGGCTCCTTTCTATCTTGCCAGGAACTACTTCATTACATAATGATACAAGGTGACAAGAGGAGAGGGCAAACCCAGTTATATTCTCGCTGGGAAGGGGTGCCGGGGGGGAGCTGTAGGTAATCTAGGGGCGTTGGTCAAAGGAACCGGGCCGGTAAATAATACCGTAACAAGGAGAAACAAGCCTTCTGTCAAAGTGAAATGCAATTCCCCTTAATTTACTGGTATTAAATGTAAATTTATAAACATAGTTTATTAGGGAGAACTTAAAAGCTCTATAGCAGTCTAGTTTTTTTGATGGTTTTATTTTTTCGCAACGCGTCTTACTACCCTTCCGGGATTACAGCATTTTTATACACTAATAATGTGGGAAGACTGAAGATAAAATTAATAGGAAATTTACTCTCACTTTTTTTCTTGGAGGCAAAGGAGAAAGTCGTTTAGGATAAACCACCCTGTGTTCATCCAGCCAGGTACCCTTAATTTCCACTTCACTGATAAACCAGACAAGACGAGCCTGATATATAGTCTGCGTATCCACCGATGTGGCTCTCTAATAGTCTATTATGATGGTCTATGATCAGTTTCAAAATTAATAACAACATCAATAATAATATTTGATGTTAAAACTACCTTCTAATTGATTTTAACTAAATTTGATTAGGTCTATTGACGCAATTTTGATAGTAAGTAAAACCATATCATAATATTGCACTCGAGCCATACTAACCATGTGGCCGACGTTTATTGGTGAAGATAGTTACAAATTTTGTGGATAAAGGGTGTCATGGGGTCCGCCAAACGAACCCTAGAGCTAATAATCTTATTTTTCTAGACCGAAACAGCTGGTTTTTCATTCAATTAGCTCCTCAATAGTAAATTG
Organism: Timema shepardi; assembly: GCA_902151425.1. Classification (NCBI taxonomy): domain Eukaryota; kingdom Metazoa; phylum Arthropoda; class Insecta; order Phasmatodea; family Timematidae; genus Timema; species Timema shepardi. The sequence goes on from CABFVX010000067.1 coordinate 84,149, forward strand.
TCTCTTCGTTCCAGCCCCACAACTTCACAGAATAATTCTGGAAGCACCGGGGATCAAACACGGACCTCTAGATCTGTAGCCAGAAACTCTGACCACTATACCAAAGAACTTGTATGCTAAGAAATGGTAAATTTAGTCCTATAACAAGGCCATTATAATGATCGAGCACAAGGCTACAGGAGTGTGGTTTTATTCCAGGGTTTTTTTCACCGCGTCTCCCCGCCCGTTATAGTTATATAATAATAAATATTAATTACGCTGGGGATTAGGAGGACAGTAGAATATATAGAAAATTTACACGGGTGTGGGGAAAACATTTAGACTAGCCCACACTCAGGACTCAAGTTGTATTCGAACCTCGTCACCTGCAAATCTAACTAAATGAGTGATTATTATACTTATAAAAACATATGTATGCTATGTTTGTTTGAGCTATATTAGCCACAATTTCCTCGGCTAGTTTTAAGTTATTTATAGTATGTCCGATAGAAAATATGTTTTGAATAGTCCTATGAAAATTTAAATATGGATTTCTTTAACAATATAAATATTAATTGACCAAATATTAGTTTAGTAAAAAAATATGTGTGTGTGTGTGTGAACCGATTTGTGTATCGTTTAATTGAATAGATTGCGATACCATACATTTTTTTAAATAAAGAATATTTGACGTGCATACTCTGAGCCAACTGAATATATCAGTGCTACATACGCACTAAAGTAACTCTAGAACACAACTAGCATCAGCAGCCGTATGGTCAACACTCTCGCAATAGACTTGACTGTCGGTGGCGATGAAATCGGGGTTCAAGCCCCGGATGGGTACAACGAGGTTACCTTTTTTTTTCATAAATGGTTTGCCTCCATCCCGCCACAACATTTCTAATACATTTTATTTAAATTCTACCTTCTTCAACCCTAATCCATTATTGCAAGTGTGCAAATATCCCAAACAGGTATTAAGACTTGGTTCTCGCACGAAAGACACTCTAGAACAGAAATTCCTCAATTCCCCTTTCATCAATTCAACATTGTGAATGCGTATAACCTGAACGAGTAGTAAGACGTGGTTCTAATAATAATAATAATAATAATAATAATAATAATAATAACATTGTGAAAAGGTTGAGCATCAAATTCTAAAAAGAAATATACATTTTTAGGCCGAGTTGTAAATCTATCCTGGGATCCTTTGCTCAGTATACTATAGCTCAATTTTCATAAGTAGGTATTTTAGAAAACATAAACAATCTTTTTTGCTGCCAAAGTTGATAACATATGTGACCGAGAGTAGAAAGATCCTGTTTTAAAATGACATTTTGTTATTTTATTTCTCTGTACGGACGTTTGTTCCGCGATAACCATCAAATGATTGAACCAATTTGAGCGAAATATGGCAGAGATATTTTTTAAAACAATGTGTATACAAATGGTTTTCGTTTCAATATAATGATGGTTCAAAAATTTTCGTTTAGTAACTCATCCCGTGATTTTAATTTAAAATTCTAAGCAATCGATCGCTTAGCTAGGACCTATTTCTTTTAATTGACATAATTATATTGCGAGATTGATGTCTTAAACCAGGTGAACAATGTAGCCTATATCCTCTGATGAAGGCCTACTATTGAACTAATTTGATTTTGTCTAACTTCAGCACAAAGAAAAAATATCAACGTCAAATCCAAGGATAAATTACAAGATATATTTCAACTTTAAATACAAAGAGAAGTCTTAAGATTATAATAATGATAATACCATGACATAATTATTACTTTATCGCACTGCCTTTTACTACTCATTCATGCAAGCCATAGCCAGGGGTGGGGTTTTTGTGGTTAACCTTCCCCCCCCCAAAAAAATAATTTTATGAACGAAATATTTAATTATGACTTTATTTATGGTTCAAACCATATCAAAATTAAGATACAAGTACAAATTAGAGGGCTGTGTTACCATAAAAAAAACACTTCAGATAGCTTATAGGGGTGTTTAATATTTAGAATATTTTTCTAGCTTCCAGCAATTGGAGGGTGTGCCCGCCAAACCCTCCCCCACCCCTCTGAAATTATTGGCTGTCTACGGCCTTGAATTCGTGTTATACACTTATGTACTAACCACGCTGATGGTTTTAGGGATTAGGGAGGATATGTTTTGAAAGAAGGGTACCCGCATTTTCTTGGAGGTAGAGTGAAAAACCACCCTCACTCTACCTGGCCGAGATTTAAACCTCGATCTCCCCGTCCTCGGCAGTCTGGCTCCATACGAAACTAGCTAGTTAGTTAACTACGTCACTGAGAGTAGGCCTATTAATATTATATTATAGGTATTAAAAATATTTATAAAAACAGATCACATGACTTGACCTCTGAATACTTGAAAGTAGATCTAGTGACTTGTATAGCTGTCAGATGATGTTGAACGTCGCCAAGCAGTAGCTGTTCACTCATTCCGAACGCCAGAGGCCGGCTCTGTCCCGTCGGAATGACCGAGCGTGTTTGAGGCAGGTCCGGGTCCAGTTGACTCTTGTTTACATCCAAACGGCAATTATCCTGGCACTACAGTTTTCACCACTAAAAGAAAGTGTCCGATAATACCGAGGCATTGAACTTGGCGTGTTTGAAGGGAGAAAGCATTCAATAATTCGGGGCAGCCTAGACCTTCAATGTGTTCATAACGAAAGCCTCGGATCATTTCGCACCGTTAAAGGCGTTCAACCGATTCTTGAATTGTTTTTAATATTAATGTTTCATTTTTTCTGGGAAACCATTTTGTTCTCTCTTGATTAACAAACTTTCTTTTTTTGAAATAAAGGTTATTGAGGACTTTCCTTACCGTCTTCACGGCTATAAAAACAACTTTGACGTACTTGTTGAAGCTTATTAGAAGTTTTTACTTATAAATCACTAAAACTTGAGTAAATTTGGAAATATTTTTTTGCATAGCAATGAAAATACTAATGAAGTTACGCAAAAGTTCTAATTAAATAACAAGTGTTTGTTAGTCAATAGAGAATGGATTCCTAGCAAAAACAATAAATTAAACGTTAAAAATAATTCAAAACTCGTTTGTATAGCCAAACCTTAGCCGGTGGACCTGCAGACTAAACATCAAACTTGTGTGGTCTAGTCAAACACTCACAAAGAGGTCGTAGTACGAATCCAAGCTGTGTATATTGAGGGTGTTTCATCGTAATGCTTTCCCACCTTTCCTCCACTTGTTCACTTTCTCTAAACTTGATCTATACTTAATATGAATATCAACACCTAGTTTGCAAATCCTTACAATTTGCGGGAATATTCGTACCACAGTTTAATTAATTTAAGTTAGTTAAATATAATACTTGGCACCACGTCTTACTACCCGCTCGGGTTATACGCTTAAGTACTCATTTCGCTAATTGGTTAGGAATTGGGAAGGTAAAATATATAGGAAGTGAACCCGCATTTGCATGGAGGTAAAGTGGAAAAAAATAGGATCCCCACTCCCCCAGTTCACCCTAGCGAGATTCGAACCTTGATCTTCCCATCCTCAGCAGTCTGGCTCAACACGAATCAAGCGCGCTAGCAAACTATGCCACCGAGGCGGGTAAGTTAGTTAAAAAATGACGCTTTGACACGGAGATATTTGGCGTAGCATGCAATGCTCTTTCACTGAGCTATCCAGGAATCGTCCCGTGCTAAGGGTCATTATTCACTCATAGCTTAAAGCTGAGTCTGTGATAGACGTCGTATGAGCGGCCAATAGTATCGCGAGCTATCGGATACCACAACCATCTGCGACCCAGGAGGGCAGTTATGCTACCAACTATCAAATATACGATTGTAATTAAAGCGAAATTTAGTTTAATATCAACACACAGATTACTGTAATTACAGTACTGCTCGTATAGAGACCACTTTTCAATTAATTCAAATTAAGTGAAAAATCACACCTGGACACGATAATCGAATCCGATACCATTGGCTCGGTGTTCCAATACTCCAATGAGTTATCCGGATGATATATATTGATGGTTGATATATATATATATATATATTAACCGTATTCCCCAATACAAGTGTAAATTAAGATGCAGACCCGCTTCAGTGATTGTAAGGTCTAAGGCGCTAATCTCGCAATAGACCAGACTGCCGATGACGGAATATATATATTCCCGTGTTCAGAAAGTATACACCAAATATACCTCAATAAAATTAGAGTGAGATTGAGACCATGTGTCGAGAGATACATCTTTACCACGTTTTAATGCCTAACACACATGCTAGAGCAATCATATCAACGACATTATGAGTCTTACACACACACACACACACACACGAATATTAGTATTTACAACAATGTTGTCTGGGTAATAATTTGTTGAAAACCTTGTTGCCATAGCAACCCCACCACAGCCTCACATAGAGTTGCGTGAGTCCACACAATGTTCAGATAATTAGCTCTGGCTTATTATAATGATTACCTATGAACAAACAAGAGACAACCATAAAATAAGAGTAAAGTGTAAGCAACGATCCATATAGAGGAAGGAAGGCCTTGTACCTGAGCACTGAGGCGCGTTGCAAACGTCCAGAGATCCCGCGGTATTTATTATTATTATTATTATTATTATTATTATTATTATTATTATAATCACCGCGTCTTACTACCCGTTCAGGTTATACGCACTTACGCTAATGTGTAATGGTTGGGTTATTGTGAGATGAAATGGAGGACCTACAGTTTAACGTAGGATCCGAACCATGGTGGAGGCCTGGCATTCCTCACATTCATAAGATGTCTTGTCAGAGGTGAAGGAAGGGTTTGGTAATCAGATAAATCTATGCCGGGACCGAGGATTGAACCCCGGACCCCCAGCACAGAAGTCCGACACCTTACCCCTAGACCACCAGGTCACCTCCCACGGTTTTTAATAAGTGGTGTGTTATTTCGAAATATTGTTCACGCCAAAATGTAGGTAAACGGAAGTAATTTATCTCTTTAGCAGTGGCTCACAACCTTTTTTCGCTTACGTGATCCTTGGCAGCTCATTTCTATAAATTGTGCCCTTAATTATAAGCAAAATGTTTAATTACTACATTAGTGGTTATTTCTGATTTATTTGTTGCAACTGAAAATAGATGGGCTAGTAATGGGATTTAAAAAAAACATTGTGATAATAAGCTGAATAAAGCGTACTGATAGTTCTACATTTAAAAAACAAAAGTTACAATAAAAAAGTGACACATTTAATATATGTATTACTTTATTAATAATTATAAAACATATTTTATGTTTGAAATTTAAATCATTTTCTCGAGGTCAAATATAGAAGAAAGCACGCGCTGCCCCTCATCATATCATAGAGTTAATTGCATAACTTTTGACAGATCTTTTGTCTTATATTGCTGGAATATGTAGCTCTTTTCGCCATTATTCAAATATTTTTGCGTATCCCTAAAAGTCCTGGAATATACCCCAGGTTGGGAACCGCTTCTCTATAGGATTAAATAATTTGTATTTTATGTTATATTATTTTAAAATAATTCATGAAAAGATGAATCTATCTCATTTTTTCAATCACGTCTCACGTGAAATGTTGCCGTTCTTAGATAAAGATAAAGGCTAGAAACGTTGAGTTAACCTTCCATAAACAAATAAAGCCTTATTTAATAAGATCAAAATAGAATATTATAATATAAAATAGAGGAATTATTGAGTAGGTATGGGTGCCTCAGAACTGTTATTCCCGTAATACATACCGTAGGTTAATTATATTGTCCTTAAAGTAGGTGGTGCCCTTAACACACATTGTATTTTACTAACCACAATTTGTGTGTCACAGGTATTAATATCTACTCATCGTGTGAAGTGTACTCGGTGAACTATGTGTGTAATAGTAAAATATATAACACTAGCTGCTGCCCGCGACTTGGATAAGGATTCATATCATGATACGGATATAATCACTTTTTGTTCGCATCCGTGTTTTAGTTGACTAATTTCAACAAAAAACGTTTATTGTAACATAACTATAATAATTACATATATTGTCTCTCGGACTTTTTTGTTCCCATTAGTGAAAACGTTTAATATGTATAGTATTTTTTTATGTAATACCAATAGTTTTTGCAGAACACGCGGGGAAAGCATATTTTTAGATAATTTTTTTATACCTTGTGTAAGACTATCGACATTTTTATGAGGAATAAATTAAATTTTCAAAATAAAATATAGCTTGTGTTACTTGCTGATAATTTAGCTTTATATTGGTGAAAGAATTTTTAAAATCGGTCCAGAAGTTTTTGAGTTTATCCATTACAAACAAAAAATCAAATCTTTCCTCTTTATAATATTGGTGACCTGGTGGTCTAGGGGTAAGGTGTCAGACTTCTATGCTGGCGGCCGGGGTTCGATCCTCGGTCCCGGCAAAGATTTATCTGATTACCAAACCCTTCCTTCACCTCTGACAAGACATCTTGTGAATGTGAGGAATGCCAGGTCTCCACCGTGGTTCGGATTCCACGTTAAACTGTAGGTCCTTCATTTCATCTCACAATCACCCTACCATTACACATTAGCGTAAGTGCGTATAACCCGAACGGGTAGTAAGACGCGGTGCTAATAATAATTTATAATATTAGTGTAGATGTGGGTTCTGTAAAACGAACCTACAGCGCAATGTGATTGGTTGTAATAATAATTGATTGACTTAGAAAATAAACTGTCACTTATAATAAGAGTCAACACTGAGAGTACCAGTATTATTGTGGTTTTACATTCATCCCGTGCCGGACAAATAATTAGGTTGTTTCTTAGATTAAATCTCCTCATTTTTTATGAAAGCCATGGCTATCCCGTATGAACAATAAGATGTAACTTTAAGAAGAAGTGTGCCTACATTTTGGAAGGGGGGGAGAGTGGAAAAAACATTTTGGAAAAACCACCTACAGTACACCCAACCGAGATTCGAACCTTGATCTCCCCTTCATTATCAGTCTAGTCCATTGCGAGAGTAGAACGGTAAACCATACAGCCACCGAAGTGGGTAAAAAAAAAACCAAGTTAACTCCTTTATTATTTGTAGAAGCGCCGAAGTGGCTAGACATCTTATTCGGCATGGATGTCACGCGGTGCTGCCTAGGCTACTCCTGAACATAGTCTTCTATCGCTACGCGCTTAGCACCCATTTTGGCCTATCCTTAGCTTACTAATATTAGAATAGGTTGAATTAGAGGAATTTTAAATAAAAATCAGGAATTAACACTTGTCTATGAAATCAAACATGCATAATTGTCTCGGAAACGGGGAAAGCTAGACAATATCTCCAAGACACCTTATTTGTTAATTTTTACTTCATATTTTGTAATATTAAGTCAAAATTAGTAATACTTACTCTGTCATATTTTATTGCAGAAAAAAGTGTTACAATCCCCCCTTTTTTACATGATGGGGGTGGGTAACGGTAACAGCACATTTAGTTTATTAATTATCAAGGTTTCAATAAGTAGTATACAAAGATTCGTTGTAATACCCTAAGAATTTTTCAAAATATTTTACACAACAGTCGTTTTTAGCTCTATCTTTGGGGGTGAATACCACCCTTAATATTTAAGATGGACCCTAGGTTGCTTATGAGAATTATTCTAATTTCACCCAAGGAATATCCTGCCAAAGTTTGATGCAATGTTTTAGATACACGTTGTGTTTATTTATATATATATATATATATATATATATATATATATATATATAGAGAGAGAGAGAGAGAGAGAGAGAGAGAGAGAGAGAACCGTAGTCGGAAAGGTACACGCTCATTCATAGTGATTAAGGACGTTACCTACTTGTATCTTTCGAAGATATTTTGCGAAGTGGTTTTCATCTTAACTTGACGCGCCCAAGTAGTCTAAGCACTATCACTCTTAAACACCAACGTAAGAAATAGAGAGGGAAGAAAATTATAAGTTCACCCTGAGAGGGCTCTTGATTAAGTGCTGATAACCCTTCCCTTCTTCCTCTGACGAGTTTACACAGTCAATTTAATCTCCTGGCACCATGAAAACATTACTTGTTTTTTTAACTTGACATTTTTCGTGCTTCCATCTTTATATAAACATATGCTACCACGGACTTCTTTAATCTACATCCTAGCAGGAAGATTTCTAAAGGACATTGTCATGACCAAGATAAATAGCCTGAGTTTTAGATGATTTATAAAAAAAATACCTTTACAAATACTACTTAAAAAAAATTGTGACATTGTAAGACCGTTTTTAAAACTATTTAAGAATGTATGATTTTTATTTCAACGTTATAACTTTAAAACTCGCTGAATAAAACGTACATTCATTAAAATTTAAAATCCTATCGTATGTTTATAGCCAGAACAGATAGTAAGACGTGGTGCTAAAAAAAAATTACTTTGAGTATGAAATTTTCTGTTAAGTCTCAATATCAATATCCCCTCTATATTTTATATCTCATATTAGAAAGTAGAATTAATTAAATTTCCAATCCGTCGACGAATCCATAGCCCTCTGTTGTAAAGAACGCCAGCTCACACGTAAAATTCAAACAACAATTTTCTACTTAACGCTTCTAGTAAATCTCTTATATCCCGTAGTGTACCAGAAACTTGGAAGAAAAAAAACCTGAGAGGGGTTTATAATAGCCGTTACCATGGTAACAGCTTCATCACAGGCTTCTCACAGCGGGTAATCGTGCATGCAATGCCTGGAGTCAAGCTGGTGGAAACTATATCCTTGTGTAATATCAACAGAAGTCTGGATTAAACTCTACGCATTCGCCGAAGATTGGGGGAAGAATCTAAATTGAGTGACGCGACCATTCACCCGTGACTAGAAATGTATGTTGGTCCACGATTCTTAGCAACGCAAATTAGAAACAGATGATTGCCGAGCAATTTTATTTTCTAGTGGATAAACAGACCCTTAAGATTAATATATAGATGGGTGTTTTCAAATTATTGTATTGTGCCGTGAAAAAAATCAAAACAGAATAAGAACAACAAATTTGCTCTCCATTTAACAAATTAATTCAAATCATTTCACAACAGTAGATGCAGCTGTCTGCTAATATATCGGTTTATAGAGACATGCACACTGGTTTAGTCAGTTGGTTTAGTACATGTGTACTGATTGCGATTGACCTTGGTGGTCTTGGAGTAAAGTGTTCGCCTCAGGACCTGGGTTTTGTGGGTTCTAGCTCCGTTGGGGTTGACAGATTTTCTTTAGCGTTAAACATCAGTAGCGCAACTTCCTTTGGAGGGGAAGTAAATCCGTCGGTCCCATATCGATTGTACCATGTAAAAGAGTTTAATTTTCTTCACATGGTGACCACAAAATTTCTTAAATATCTGTTAAGATGTTCCTAGAATTTAATGACAACTTTTTGTCTTCATTTTAAAATCTTGTCACCTAATGCCGCTATGCTCTTGACAAATAACCAAAAACTGTTTATATCACCATCACGTAAGCTCTTATGTTTATATTTTTATTATTTTGGCCAACAAAATATTTTGATATAAAAATTGCAAAAATACTGCAATTAATATACGTTCCCTACTCTACGACCTTAAGGTAGGGTTTTTATCCCCCTCAATTGTTTTCCATTCTCCCTCGATGGATATATGGGTACTCTTACTCTAAAATAATTCTATTTTCCTCATCCCCACCTCATTACTGTGAACTTCTGGATAAGCCCAGATGGCTAGAAAAATTCGTAGCACGGGAAAATGTCTTATTCTGTAACCCGATTCAATGGCCGCATGGTCTAAGCCGCTACTCTCACAATATACCAGACTGCCGATGATGGGGCGATAGTGATTTTAAACCGGTCGGGTATAAAAAGGGTTGTTTTTCCTAAATGATCTCCCACGCTTTCTCTCCGCGCAAATGCGAGTACACTTCCTCTAAGTTAATCCTTCCTCATCCCTAAACCATTAGCTTAGTTATTACATAAGCGTACAGCCCGAATTGATAATAATAAATAAAAAGTTTAGAATATAATATAAATAATTGAATTCCTGATGCGATGACTAGTATGTATGTATCATAACGCTGTAATTATATGTTAGGTTAGTTACTGAGTTGTGTCCTGAAATAACCTTGTGAGTAAAAAAAAGTGTTAAATGCCCCAAATTAAAAAAAATAATTGGAAGATAAATCTCGGTGATGTTTCTCCGTCTCTTTAATGACCACAAGTTTACGAGCGGAAATGAGCTGGAGGTAGAGAAAGAGAGGGAGATAAATAAGGAAAAATAGAAAATGGACGAGACAAAAAGGATGCTTTATTTAATGTGTCTATTTTCTACGGATATATTGAAACAATATGTTATTCGAAACCAAATTTTGAATACTTGACAAAATCAAAAGTACACAATTCTTTTTTTTTTAACTACTGAACTGTCATTTTGGAGAAAATCCCTATTTCGGTTTTTTCAGTTAAGATGAATTTCAACAGAGCTATAATCTGATAGTACGTAGATTAAGCAAATAACAAAATATTAGATTCAGTTTATTTCCATGTGTGACCTGAGTTTTTCTCTGCATTCATACTCCGTACAGAGTAAATTTATTTTACGTTTTTTTTTAATTAGAAATTAAGTTTAATTGAAGCCAAATGTTGTATTTAAGTCTTCTCTTTTTATCAAATATAAACTTTTATGTGGGTTTCCACAGTTAAACTCATTTTATGGACACATACCCGCGAAAATGCTCTTTGGGAGAATTGAACGTACTGTCAGGCGCTGTGGATTAATTTACTACGTGAAAACTAGTTAAATTTAATCGTATACTCTTCAAATTATTGTACAGGGCACGGGTAAAATTATGGTTTGTCAGCTTTGGACAAGATTTGAAAGTTATAAAAGCCTAATGTTCAACTTTTATGTATTTGTAGATCAAGGGGTGTGATATACAGCTGCTACTGTTTAACTTAATACACATAAAACAATTTTTCTCAATGTTAAACAATAACTTTACTCAAATCTGAATTTTATGGAGAAAAAGAAACTAAATGAGGCAGCAGATGATTTATTATTATTATTATCATCATCAATTTTTTTAAAGGCATTTATGATGTGGTTGTTTCTGTGTGACAGGAATTGAAATATGTTAGCGTTACTCAAGTTTCTTTGAGCAACACGTGCCAAGACGATCACGTGCGTCTTCCAAAATCCTCTACCCGGGACCGGTGCCCTAGACGAGACTTAAAATATTCGCTCCGGTTGTGTTCGGTATAATATAAATAAACCGCACCCCCTTCATGACGGAAAATGATAATATTATACCAAAACACCGGGAAAAAATGAAAAATAATAAAATATATCTAAGTAAATAAAAGTTACACCCCTTGTTCTATGTGTGTAAAAATATTATCCCTTCTTCCTGTCCTCTTCTCTTAATATTTTCAGAACTTTTTAATCAAATGTGAAAGTAATTCGCTGACAAAGTTATCCTGAATTTCATAAAACCATAAAAGGGACTATGAGGAAAACTTATATTTTAAAAGAAATATATTCTTAATTTTAGATTAAATGTGGTGATGTTATTTATTTATTTAGAAACTAGACCCTTCCCCCCACCCCGCTGCATTATTATTTTCAACACACATATTGAAGAATCATCATATACTCTAATATAAAATATGAGTGACTATCGACATTTTTATGAGGAATAAATTAAATTTTCAAAATAAAATATAGCCTATGTTACTTGCTGATAATGTAGCTTTATATTGGTGAAAGAATTTTTAAAATCTGTCTTGTAGTTTTTTATTTTATCCATTACAGACAAAGAAACAAAAAATCAAATCTTTCCTCTTTATAATATTAGTGTAGATAAATATTAGCCTATTTAATTTGAACAGTTATTTTTTTAAACATTAACTTTATGACGTAGGCTCTGCCTATATCTAACTAAATTTAACCTAGCACAGACACAACAACAAGCGCACGGCGGTTAATTCATCACGGTGAATGAAGGAAACAGCATTCTACCAAATTATTGGCCCTACATGGAATAAAACCTGGGATGATTATGTCAGTTGGCAAACACGCTATTGACTGAGTTAATGAATGTATTAGTGAGAGTATGAATTCAAAAATAGCACGACGAACGCGCTAACCATTAATCTCAGTTTTCTAGACTGGAGCCGCTGTTTTTTTATTCAAGTAGCTTCTCAATTGTCCTCACGAGGTTGAGTTGACCCCATTCCAGACCTTCTTCCTCACATAAATATACCTGGAAGTGCCGGAGATCTAACCAGGGGCTTCTAGATTTGTAGCCAGGAGCTCTGACTACATAAACCCAGAATCACGATTAAATCTGGGGTATTTGAATATTATTTACTCGCGGGGTACGATACTCGTTATGTAGGATCGACCAATGATAATGAGGGAAAGTTCCTGAGCAGCAAGTGGGAAAAATAATGATGCCACCTGCTTCGATGGCCGCATGGTCTAAGATATCACTCTCCTGTTAGACTAGAGTGCCGATGACAGGGAGGCCGGGATTCTAATCTCAGTCCGGTCTACTGAGGATGGTTTTTCCAAAAGAGTTTTACACTTTCTCTCCACGCCCACGTCCTCTAAATTCAAACTTCCTCATCCCTAATTCATTAGCGTATTTAGTGCATATGCGAAAACGTGAATGGGTAGTAAAACGCAATGAAAAAACTTTTAAAATGTATTAAGATCTCTCTAACCTAATTTTTATTTGTAACAGTTCATTTTTTAAAATAATTATATGGTTTTAGTGGGTGTGCACGTGTATTGTATAATTCTAAGTAGATCCCAATGATAAAATAAACTTGCTTATCTCAAATATTTTAAAACTTATCTTTTTTTGTTCATGCGGCAAATTAAAAGTAAACAATTTATAGCTTGTACACGCTTTCGGCTAATTAGTTTCAAATTGAAATGTAGGTTAAATTAATTTTAAAAAAAGTTTAATTCTATTAGTACAGTTATTTATAAAGAATTTAGTAAAATATAAAACATAAAATATTATGGAAATAAGCATGAAAATACTGTATCAAACTTTTTCAAGATTTTTTCAGGGGAGAAAAAACACACAGTTAATAAAGTTATTATATGAAAACGATTTAGTTGAAAATAAAACATTAAATTGACTTGTTACGACAAAATACTTTCTCATTAGAGTCTATTACATACGGTGTCAATTTTGAAACAGTTTTAGTCAGTAAACTACCCCTTAGTAAGTTTTCTCAGAAAAACCAACATAATTTGTATAATCATATGGTACACTCTTCAGATGTACAGTTTAAACAAAATTGTATCCAAATTTTTTTTAACAATCAAAGTTTCCAAAAAATATTTATCAAACTACCATAAATTTTTTATAATAAAAATGAACATGTTTTTTCATTTATCGTGTATTATTATTATTATTATTATTATTATTATTATTATTATTAGCACCTCGTCTTACTACCCGTTCGGGTTATACTCACGCTAATGTGTAATGGTAGGGTGATTGTGAGATGAAATGAAGGACCTACAGTTTAACGTGAGATCCGAACCACGGTGGAGGCCTGGCATTCCACACATCCACAAGTTATGGACTTATCATGTAAAACACTCCCCAGATACCAATTTTGAACAAAATCGTTAACGTTAATAAAATCACATTTAAAAAATTGGTCATCTTTAAACTACCCTTAGATAAATGTTTACCCCCTCCCCTCCCCCCCCCAAAAAAACCCCACTTATATTTGTATTTACCATGTAAATCACTCTCCAAATGTCCATTTTGAACAAAATCGCTAGTCATTTTCGAAAAAAAAATTGCAATGAGTAAATTACGTATTAATTTAGGGCTATATTCGAAATCTTTATGTGTACCAGACTCCAGATATGACCATTCATATTATAACATCAAAATATCAAACTTGAAAAGAATCCATTAAACTGTTTCGACTGTAGCCATGAATATATAGTGGGACATACATAAATAGTGTAAGACCCACTTTTTTTTTAAGTTTGGGGCCATATAAAACGTCAAAAATCGTTATAATCTCTAGCTCAAACATTTTAACAATAAAAAAATACTATTTATTTATATGAAAAGTAGAGCTTGAATAGGTATTCTTATATTGGGTTTCGCTTTTAACAAAAGGTTAGAACTTATTCGCAACAAGAATCACAGTTAAATACCACCGAGCCATCAATTACGATTATTTTCCATGCCACGGGGAAAACAAGCTTTCCAAAGAGAAGGGGGGAGTGTAGCTAACAAAGATTAACGTAGAAGATGAATCAAAACGAAAACAAGGTTGTCTCCTAATTCAGAAAGCATCAACCCAGAATTAATCTTACGGTGATGAACCAAAGTGATTAAATGAGCTGGAAAGACACAAAGAAAAGCCGTATTAGTTTATTTTTCAAGTAATTTTCGTTTAAAAGTAAGTTCTTGTTTTTAAAAAAATTAGTCAATACTTTGTATATTGAAAACTTATACTTGGAACAAATCATATTATCCTTTAAAATAAAGTAGGAGGAACGTTTTTTATTAGCAAATAAACAACCTAATTCATATAAAGATTTATTTGTATTTTATTTTTACTCAAAATTGGACTCGATTGTCCGTGTGTGCGTGATAAATAATTGTATGTATTAAAAATAAAAGTGGAATCTAGCTTCAATTACTATTTTATGCTTAAATCGATTAAACCTTTCATCTGAGAAATGTATGCATGTCCATAACCTATCATTGAGCTCTATAAAATACAATAAAATCTGACAAGATATAAAAAGGAATGTACCATTTGTGTCGTTTAAAAATATTGTTATAAATAAATAAAACTCCATGGTTTCAGCCTGCAAGCAAGCTATACCGACCTAGTGGCCACCTCATGTTTGTGAAGATATTTCCAGCATTTGCAGATAAAGGTCACGTGATTAGCAAAAGAATCCTACAGCCGTTAATCTCAGTTTTCTTGACCGTAGCCACTACTTCCCCCCCTTTTTTTAATCCATTTTTTTTTATTAAAGTAGCTCCTCAATTGTCCTCACGAGGCTGAGTTGACCCTGTTCCAGACACATTACATCACAGATAAATTTTGAAGCACCGGGGATCGACCCGGGATCTCTGGATCTGTAGCAAGGAACTCTGACCCAGGGGCGTTTTTTTTCTTGAAATTTTTAATTAAAATATCAATCCTGACTTAATCTAATCTGGAGGTGGTGGTAACAGTTAACATGTTTTCATCGATTGAAAAGGAACCGTAATAAAAAAGAGTTTATGATACTTCCTTTTTCATCGTAAAAATTTTGCTTTAGTTTTATGAAGTTTTTAAAGACAATTTCATCGACCATTTTGATTTATCCACCAATAAATATGACGCATTTTGTTTTGATTTATCTTTAATAACGTATTTATTTTATGGTAAGGCGTTTTTTTTTACAGCTTTTGAGTCTTGATGAAAAGTTTTTGGGTAAGCTATAAAAGGGAAATAAACTTTTTCAACTCCGTTTTGCGATATAGAGATTTTTAACTACAGTATGTCAAGTAATTTAATAGTTTTATATTATATTTTTTTAAACTATTTAATTTGTATGGGTTAGGCCCAATGGAACGTCTATCGTTTTGCTTGTTTTTTAGATTATATATTTAGAAACACTTTATTAACACGACTGGTAACTACTTGTGATATGGAACATATAATAGAATATTTAATTCACTGACCTCATTTTATACATAGGCCTACTTGGCTAATAAAATATATTAGAGAGTAAAATTATTTTGAGGGTAAATCATATTTGACCAAAAAAATTTAGAACAATTTACTCTAAATTTTATTAAATTAATTTTGAGCTTACCTGCTTCGGTGGCCGCATGGTCTAAGGCGTAACTCTTGTATTGGACTAGACTGCCGATGACAGAGATCAGAGTTTGAATATCAGTCGGATTTTCTGAGAGGGGTTTTCTAAAGCGATTTTCCACTCTCACTCCACACAAATGTGGATACACTTCCTCTAAATTCAACCTTCCGCATCCATAGCTCATTGGCGTAATTAGTACATATGCGCATAACCTGGACAGGTATTAAGGCGTGGTGCTAAAAAAAAATCTATCTTTTCAAGAAATGACATTTTTGTTTGAACCAAATGGTGACCTTGCGGTCTAGGGGGGTAAGGTGTCAGTCTGACTTCTGTGCTGGTGGTCCGGGGTTCATACCTTGGTCCCGGCACAGATTTATCTTATTGACAAACCCTTCCTTCACCTCTGACAAGACGTGTATTAATCACAACTTGTGAATATTTGTAATGCCAGACCTCCACCGTGGTTCGGATTCCACGTTAAACTGTAGGTCCTCCATTTCATCTCACAATCACCCTACCATTACACATTAGCGTAAGTGCGTATAGCCCGAACGGGTAGTAAGACGCGGTGCTAATAATAATAATAATAATTTGACCCAATTGACAACAAAATAATAGTGACGGAAAATTACCAAAATATTGTAAGAAAAAAATTGTTTATAACAAATAGACATCTTATATATCAGTCATGAATTTCAATAGGGTTCTAATCTGATAATAAATGGAGCTAATACAAAAATATTGGGGTCTAATCGTCGTGATTAGTGAGCCTAAGAAAGTATTCACGCTTCGTTTACCCTGGAAGGTAGTAGCAGTCTTTCCTTGACGGGTTATACTATGATCTTTTCATATATGCTAGGAGTCTTCAAACTACGGCCCACGGGCCACATCCGGCCCATTCCAAGATGTTATCAAAATGCAAATTAATTGTTTACCTTTGTTATCCACGTAGTATATTTGACATGTCCAGTTACTGTCCACACGCGTGCTCACCATCCCTCCCCCCCCCCCCCCCCCCCNCCCACCCCCCCCCCCCCCCCCCTAACCATGACACCGAGCCAGAGTGCTGTCGAAATTGCAAACCCTCATTTTCAGCTTTAGGAGCCATTCCTTACACCGACGACAAAACGGCTTGACTGTGACGATTTTTAGGTAGGTCAAAGTCTCACGGCAGAGGGTTATCAAAGGAAAGTTCCGAAAGAAATTACCTAATTTTTTTTCAAAGTAATTTAATTGACTTATTATTATAAATGTAATTTATTTCATATAAATTGATTCATTTCTCACAGAGAAGAATCAACCTCAATCATTTTTATCAAACACTGACTAGCTTTGGAAAGTGTAATTTTTTTTATAGACGTGACTGGCCATGTTATGACTTGAATCTGAATTTGAATGTTGAAACAAATTTGATTTATGATCTATTTGCACATGTTAAGGCATTCAGGGCAAAATAATGCTACTTGAAGAACAGGTGAACGTTACTTTGGCCCTCAAAAATGTGTAAAATATATTATGTGGCCCGCATAGCAAAAGGTTTGGAGACCCCTGCTATAATCTAAGCCATAGTGTAATAATGCAAGGTAAGCTTGCTAACGTTCGGGGTTATCAAAGCGTATATGCATACTTACGTCATGCAGTACATATTTTATGTATGTTTTTTTTTACGTCGAGATGAAAATAAATCTAATCAAACTTTAATATGTTCATAGAGATTAGTCTCTTCTCTCAGAAAATATAAATTTGTGTGTGGGCTGCAAGATAAATTTGAGTAGTTGGGATAGTTTTATTGACCCACATGTTCATTTTGGAAGAACTTCTTTAACGTCTGCGTGGAGGTTGTGAAACTATACAGGCATATAACCGAAAGGAAGATGTGAAGATAAAGTCCAATTTTCAAAGGAAGGGCCTTTTTCTGACACGTAGAAAAATTACTAGATCAACTTTCATACATTTATACGTCAAGTCTTGTAATATATATTTGTTACTTTTGATAGATATCAATACCTATAATATAACACTAATAAATTATTGAAATATCGTCCAGCTAGTTTACTAAAGTTTTTTACCTCCATGAAAATGCGGGTACATTTTCTTTAAATATACCTCACTTACTTCATTAATGTATTTAGAGTCAAATTTTTGAAGAAAAAAACTTTAAAAAATACAAACATGTTTTAGCAGTCAAAATTGATGATATTTTACTATTTTATTAGTGTTATTTTGTAGGTATTGATAATATCCATCAAAAATGAAAACTGCTTTTCACATGATTTGACGTATGAATACATGAAAGTAGACCTAATATTTTGTAAAGCAGTCAGATAAGGTTATTCTGGAGAAGAAAGAAAATCCGATTAAAAACGTTGAGCACAATATGAATGATAAAAAAAGTAATAATTTATGTTCCAACACTTTTCCTTTCTTATCCACTGGTCTAACGTCAGGTAATTCCTAGTTCCATTTGAACATCTGTTGACCCAGTGCTCTGAGAGAATGGGTCGAGGTTACCGCTGTGACCCAGCGAACAATGCCCGCGCGGGAAGACGCGCGGTTGTCATGACGACGACCTGCCCCATCTTTCCTGCCTGCTGTGATTTATTGTTGCCAGAGAGAAAGAGATAAAGAGAGAACAAAGTATAGTGTCTTATTATGTGCACGCAACATCAACGGTATACTTTCAGGTTGGGGAGGGGGGGAAGGGATCCTTTGCACAAACAATCTATCAAGAACAGTCCAGTCCAGCGATATCTCCTCAGGAGGCAAAACAAACATTTACTCGTTCTAATGAGAAACTACCCACGTACCACGTCATACAATATCGTAAAGGGGCGCAGATTGCTAAAGTTACGGTGTAGTACAGGTTGTTCCAAATAAAAAACCTCCCCCAAACGCACGGTATTTCAAATTTTGTGCTCGAAATGTGCGCCAACGACCACAATGCATTGTTCCACTAGACGAATTTTTATTTAAACTATATTCATGGCGACTGGTTGCGCACATTTCGAACACATACTTTTGAAATACTATGCGTTTGGGGGCGGTTTTATTTGGGACACTATTTACAGTACATCACTTCACTCATGTCGTGTCTGAAAAGTTGGTAATATAAAGTTCAACACTTTGAAGCTTTTTTTTTTTTTTTGTAGTTCATATAATTTAACGTAAAGGCTATGAGATAGTTTAATTCATGGGATTGTAATGATAATTTAATCTAGAGTAAATGCATCCGTAGTTTGAATTTTGGATGGAAAATCACATGCAAAAAATCACCACCTTTACGACGGCTGATATTCGAATCTGGTGCTTTCCATCACCGTCAATTCAGTCTATTTCGAACCTCATGAATTAGACAGCATGACCACTACAACAAAGTGACGAATTGACTAGGATGGGGACATCGCCCTAGACATTTATCCAGGCTGGCTCTAACGACTGAACTACTCAAGTTTTCGGGTCATATTCAGTTTTCACTTTTACCTTCCAATACGTTCACCCCCTCAGGGCCTTAATTATATATATGTTTTATGGGAAGGGAGTGGATAAGTTTCCCAATAGGATATGGCAAGGATTAATTTAGTAAAAATCCACCTTCCAGTGATATTTAAAAAAATATAATTGATGTTTAGGTGTTAGTAATAGTTTTAGTTACTAGAGGAGGAATTTAAAATAAATTATATAGTGCAGTGCATGAAATGTCTGTCTTTTATCTTGAAACAGAGGCACTTACTAAAAACTCGTAAGAATTGTGAAAAGAAATAATAGATTTTGTAACAGAAACACTGTACCCAAGAGTATAAATTAAATATACACTGTTACAGAAACATTGAGAAAAATTTGTTTAGAGCAAAAAAAACTATTGGTTTTATTAAAATATATTTCATATAAAAGCTTCTTTTTTTGCCTTTTAATGGTAGTACTATAACTTTACAATAAGTTATTTATTATCTGAAATAGTTGCGGAGATGGGTTCAAAATTACAAATTTCCGTTTAAATTACCCTTAAATTCATTTTCATGGAAAAACCAGAACCGCCACATTGTTTGTAATGTTAAATTATGATTATTAGCATCACGTCTTACTGCTCGTTCGGGTTGTACGCACTGTAACGTTAAACAATGTCTAGATAAAAAATTAATCAAAATCATTAGAGCAGACTATGGAAAAAATAGATTTTATCTCTTTTTGCCCCTCAGTAAAATACCCTTAGTTTTAGGATTAAATTTCTAATTCCAAAATCCCCTTCGGGGATACCTTATGAATATCTTATATTCCAAGCTGTAGCCTATCAGAAAAATAGTTTCGGCTCAAGGCTTAGAAACAAACACAAAGACAGACGGACAGACAGACTAAATCGCTAAAACCAATTTTCCTGTTTCAGAGGGCATGATGGAACTTCGAAATATTTTAACATTATTATTAGCACCGCGTCTTACTACCCGTTCGGGCTATACGCACTTACGCTAATGTGTTATGGTAGGGTGATTGTGAGATGAAATGGAGGACCTACAGTTTAACGTGGAATCCGAACCACGGTGGAGGCCTGGCATTCCCCACATTCACAAGATGTCTTGTCAGAGGTGAGGGAAGGGTTTGGTAATCAGATAAATCTATGCCGGGACCGAGGATTGAACCCCGGCCGTCAGCACAGAAGTCCGACACCTTACCCCTAGACCGCCGGGTCACCTACAATATTTTAACAAAATTTCAAGATATGTATATATATTTTTATACGATCACAATACTTCTCTCTCCGAGGTGTCGATAGAAAGTAAAAATCTTAATAATACCCCCTTTACCTGACTCAATTTTCCAATATATCCATGTGGCATAGTTTTAATGATTGATATAACACTACACTCTTTTTTTAACCAAATGAAAAAAAACTAGGCCTACATTATACACAAATGTAACATACTGCGACTCAGTGACGTGGCATGGCGTGGATTGTCGCCAGGGTAGGCAGAGTTAGTTCAAATTGAACCTGTACATTTTGTATTGTTACTACTGTGATTCTTTAGCTGCTGGAAAAATTTAGCTTCTTTCTCGAACCATTGATTTCAATAGGACGCTACACATATGGGCGGGAATTACGCACGGAATGACGTCATTCGCCAGATATTTTATAACATTCCATAAATAAGCGATACTATTGACGTTCAAATGTACTGTCTAGAACAGTTAAGTCTTGATTTGAAACGTACGGCTGCGTTGAAGGATGATTTTGGAGGGGGAATCTCAGTGTATGTGTTTAGTACTAAAACAAACTTAAAAAAACGCAAGCGGCAGGTTTAGAGTTTATACCCATCACTTTGAGAGTTGTTCTGCAGGTGTGTAAGAGACCTTCTACGGAGAAGAGAAGTGCCCTTGAAGTGTAAGGAAGTGTTGTTCTATAGATGTGTAAGAGACCTTCTACGGAGAAGAGAAGTGCCCTTGAAGTGTAAGGAATTGTTTTTCCTATAGATGTGTAAGAGACCTTCTACGGAGAAAAGAAGTACCCTCGAAGTGTAAGGAAGTGTTGTTCTATAGACGTGTAAGAGACCTTCTACGGAGAAAAGAAGTGCCCTCGAAGTGTAAGGAAGTGTTGTTCTATAGGTGTGTAAGAGACCTTCTACGGAGAAGAGAAGTGCCCTCGAAGTGTAAGGAATTGTTGTTCTATAGGTGTGTAAGAGACCTTCTATGGAGAAAAGAAGTGTCCTCGAAGTGTAAGGAAGTGTTGTTCTATAGGTGTGTAAGAGACCTTCTATGGAGAAAAGAAGTGTCCTCGAAGTGTAAGGAAGTGTTGTTCTATAGGTGTGTAAGAGACCTTCTATGGAGAAAAGAAGTGTCCTCGAAGTTTAAGGAAGTGTTGTTCTATAGGTGTGTAAGAGACCTTCAACGGAGAAAAGAAGTGCCCTCGAAGTGTAAGGAAGTGTTGTTGAGGGCGTACTTTGTACCCATTGTCACGCATGAGGCAGGAACATGAAGAATGAATGTAAGAGAGACAAGGATAGTGAAGACCATGGGAATGAAGTTTTTGAGAAGCATGTTAGCTGCCACAATGAGAACAGGATTAGGAATAAAGTTATCCGGTAAAGAATGGGGGTACAGGGAATACATTAGATAGTAGAGGAAGCAAGACTTAGATGGTATGGCCATGTAATGTCATTACAGGATGAAAAAAGAGAGGGTGCCAAAGAAAATGTTGGAAATGAAGTATGTAGGGAAAATACCGCAAGGGAGAAGAGAGGAATGGAATAAATTAAAGGAGGAAAAGTGGTGAATGGATATAGGAAGATGGAGGCATTTGACTAAACTGACCGGGCCGCAGGCTGGAAACAGTTGATGATGGTAATGACTTTGATATTAGATCCTGCGGTTCAATCTTATCCGGGAATGTGTATTAAAAAAAGTATATTTATTTTACTCATTAATAGTATTGGATGGAGAGTAACGAAAGCAGTTGGTTCTGGTGCCGAAATAAAAAGCAGGAAATTTTTATCCAAATATCATGTTTTATAGAGTTTTATATTTGAAAATTTTATTTATTTTTATCTAAATCCTTGAAAAAATGTGTACTTATATAATAACAATAAGGATATAATTTTTTCCTTCCCTTAAAAATGTCTAGAAATGAAATGAATATTATTTATATTATATATTTTAAACGAAATAGAACGAACATTTAGTCCCATAGTATGTAAAACAAAATTATGAATTAAAAGTGTCCTATTTTAATATTTCCAATATGTACATTATCATAAATAGCTCAAGTATTTCTAGAACTCCAATTATTATTATTATTATCATTATTATTATTATTATTATTATTATTATTATTTGGCTTGCTTAAGATTGTTATATAGTTTGCATAAAAATATGATTAGCAATGATTATATATATTAAAAAAATGGACACGGACATACACGGATTCTTTTTTGTAGTGATTTCCTTTCAAGGCCATAAGACAATACTTGGACAGAAAAAATATGTTATTGTAGAGAGCATGCTAAAAGGAAAGTTGGCACGCCACAAAATTATGCTTAAGGTAGGGATGTAGCAAACTCGAGTTAAGGACAGTGTTTTTTTCCAGTTTTTACGGCAAAATCTTTTTTTGTCCTAAATAAATAAATAAAATAATGCTCCAGTAGAAATATAGAGTTAAATTTTCTTCACATGGTGATATCAACAGTTGTTGAATATTTGTCAAGGTTGTCCCAGAATTTGATGACAACTTTTTCTTTTCATTTAAAAAAGTGTGTAATCTCATGCCGCTATGCTAATAAGAGAGATTCAAGAACTGCTGATATCACCATGTGAAGAAAATCAAACTCTATGCTTTATTGGGGAAATATTGTATTTATTTTGGCAAAAAAAATTTGCTATAAAAAAAATGCAAAAACACTGCTCTTAATTCGTGTTTCTTACATCCTCCCAAAGTATCCCTGCGTTTAGTGCCAGCCTAATGGCGCGTAAAATTCTGTAAAAGACCTTATCTGACAGATACAAAAGTAACTTATGTTTGAAATACAGTTAAATCATTTTGGTAGATAATATTTCATTTTTGTTTTCATTTATTTGAGATATTCAACGTGAACTTTCTAAACCGACCGATTATACCTATATATAAACACAACACACAGCTCCCGGCCGTTAATTTATCATTGTGAAAGGGGAAACCCACATTTCATCAGTGTTTTAAAAAAAAACTCGGCCATGCCATCCGGGTGGGACCCTTAACCCAATAAACAGATACTCTACCGACTGAGATAAGGTGTCGGACTGGATAAGATAATATCAATACTTATAAAATATTACTAGTAAAATAATAAAATGCTACCCATTTTGGTCGAAAAAATTTTTTTTTTATTTTATAAAAGGCTCTTCCGATTAAAATTGGACTTCTCGTGTGCATTTGCTTAAACATCGCTGAAATCTATGACCTAAGTTAATACTTAAATACACACAAGTTTTACTAACAGTTTTTGGTTTTGCTAACAGTCGGCACGATAATTTGTTATTAACACGGCAATACGAAAGTTGTTTCAAAAAAATTAAGTGGCAAGATCTCTCATTTGAGCACATTTGTCTTGTTACCTTATTTATTTAAACACCCTATTGTTAGATTCAGTACGAATGCGTCCCACGGGTGAGTAAGCCATGAGACACGCATACCACACACCCTACACGCATGCAGTCATGTGGGTGTCGTGGGCCCTTTCCTTTTCCTCCAGCTTAAGGGTCACGGGAAGTTACTTTTTACTCTGCTGATGGCACACATGTATCTGATTGCCAAACCCTTCCTTCACCTCTGACAAGACGTGTATTCATCACAACTTGTGAATGTGGGGAATGCCAGGCCTCCGCCGTTGTTCGGATCCCACTTTAAATTGTAGGTTCTCCATTTCATCTCATAATCACTCTAACTTTACACATTAGTGTAAGTGCGTATAACCAGAACGGGTAGTAAGACGCGGTGCCAATAATAATAATAATAATAATAATAATAATACTTTGCTGTTACTAAACACGACAGTAGCCGGACAATCTCTGCCCAGTGTAGCAACTGACTTGTCGATCACTTTTATAATAATATTACAGGTGTCCTGGTGGTCTAGGGGAAAGGTGTCAGACTTCTGTGCTGGTGGCCGGGGTTCAATCCTCGGTCTCGGCACAGATTTATCTGATTGCCAAACCCTTCCTTCACCTCTGACAAGACATCTTGTGAATGTGGGAAATTCCAGGCCTCCACCGTGGTTCGGATTCCACGTTAAGCTGTAGGTCCTCCATTTCATCTCACAATCACCCTACCATTACACATTAGCGTAAGTGCGTATAACCCGAATGGGTAGTAAGACGCGGTGTTATATCCTTCAAATAACTAGCTAGAGTCGTTCCACCATTGGAAGAACCTTTTCCAACAGTTCACAATTTATTATAAATACGTCCCAAGTAATGCTTTCTACAGCTCTAACATTATATAAAAGTAATATTAAACTGCTCACTCACAATGAAGGGTAGTGGGAATGGGGGTGTTGGGATATGGTAGGAGGAGGTCTGGCATTATTTTCAACCGCTTAACACCAGTTTAGTTCCATTAACTAAGACACGTTAAAATCAGCTTTACTGTATTGTTATACAGGATGTTTCACTCACTCTCAGCACCCAAGTTTCAAACTAACGGACGTATTTGGTGTTTGAGAAGCACTCAGAGACCAAGAGCGATTAAGATAGCCTACAGATGATCATATTTCACTCATTTTATTAATATATACTTTTAATAAATAGTACTTCTACCTCTATGAGGGGGACCACCTTGATTCAGAGGAGGAAGCGTTTGCCCCACCCCTTTGACAGCTACGCCCCTTATTTGGTGTAAAATTGATAAACCTTGAAGCTAATTACTTACTTATACCGCGTCTTACAAACCGTTCGGTTTATACGCTTAAGTACTAATTACGTTAATGGGTTGGGAAGGTTGAATATATAGGAAGTGAACCCGCATTTGTGTGTAGGGAGAGTGGAAAACTATTGAAGAAAAACCCCACCCAGTTCACCCGAGCGAGATTTGAACCTCGATCTTCCGGTCTTCGGCAGTCTAACTCAACACGAAACCAGCGCGTTAGCTATCTACGCCACCGAGGTGGGTAAGAAGTTAATTAAAGTGACACCCGCTTCGGTGGACGCGTGGTCTAACGCGCTACTCTCGCAGTAAACTAGACTGCCAACGATGGGGAGATCGAGGTTTGAATCTCGGTCTGGTGTACTGATGGTGATTTTTCTTAAATAGTTGTCCACTCTTACTACACGCAAATGCGGGAGCCCTTCCACTATATTCAACCTTAGTCATGATATTGTGGTCGGATTTTACAGACTATCTGAAATATGGGTAGTTCTTTTGAATTTTTAAAGTTTAAAGTAAAAGTTCCAGATTGATTTTTTTTAACGAGTAATTATTCATCAGGTGTACCTATAAAACATGGCCGTATCAAAAATTTCAATTCCCATTCCCCCTTTAAATGCCAGATATAATGTATCAATAATAGCAAATGTTATTATGAGTATTGTTATTGAAGGGAATTCGCACATCAAAGATAACGCCGATTTGTACTGTGAAAGAGCTTGGTAATTTTTTCAGTTTTATACTCTGGTTAATAATTTTGAATATTTTATAATTTTATATTTGCTTTCATAGATTTCAAGAAATAAAATAGTATCTCTATCACATGTTAGTTAGTATTTGTTATTTTGTTTTTTGATTATATGTATGTAAACATATTGGGAATCATTGAATTTTAACCTATTTAACTTTCAATCACAAC
The DNA here is from genome assembly GCA_902151425.1 of Timema shepardi. Lineage (NCBI taxonomy): Eukaryota > Metazoa > Arthropoda > Insecta > Phasmatodea > Timematidae > Timema > Timema shepardi. Next base: position 110,294 of record CABFVX010000067.1, read on the forward strand.
CATGATAATCGTCTTGAAGTATTAATATCCCTCCCTTAATTCTCCCCGTTCGGAAAAATATTGGCCATGGGTCAATATGTCCCAAGCCTCTATTAGAGTTCTGTGTACAGTTATTTTTATATTTTTACTCCTGTGGAGTAAAACATACCACCAAAGCAATCAAAGTGTGTGTACAATAATGCACGCGGTTGCCCTGGTCCTAAAACCGTGAGACGCAGTGGTTTCTGACTGTGACTGCGTGAAGGAATACTCCAAGGATGTTGAAGGATAGTCATGAAGTGCAGAGTCACATGGTTAAGAGTAATTACTCGCTCTTTTGTTTGAAGAGACTCGACATGGTGGATAGCTGTGACCTCAAACATTGAGCGCACTTATTCTCATACATTTCAAGGATAGCTCTCTCAAAAATAAGATGTACACTTTGTTTACCCTGAAAAGTTACTCCGTGGCGTCAGTGTGCAATTGAGCAATACTGACTGAAGGGACTTTATTTATCCGTGAAGATAGTGACAACTTTTGTGGATAGAGGTTGTCAGCTAAACGAAGAGAAATATATATAAAATATACCAAATATGGTTCTAGTAGAAATTTAAAGTTTAATTTTCTTCACATGGTGATATCAACATTTGTTGAATATCTACCATGAGCGTAGTGGTATTAGATGAGAAACTTTTTAAATGAAGAGTAAATGTTGTCAATAAATTACAGGACATAATTGACAGATATTTGAGAACTGTAAATATCACCATGCCGAAAAAAAACACTTTGTTTTTATTGGAGCAATAGTTGATTTTTGGACCATAAAAATAGTCTGCTATAAAAAAAATACAAAATCCCTTACCTTTTCTCGCATCTCCTACAATCCTACCCTGTGTAGGTGAGATGTGGCCTCATCTTGAAATCGTGTACGTGTTGTGGCCCGGCTTTTTGAGAGAGACGTACGAATTGCGGCCTACTCACCTGAGAGAGAGAGAGAGAGAGAGAAAGAGAGAGAGAGAGGGGTATGAGTTGCGTATACATAGTTAGCAGTATGATTTCTATCATGGTGTCTTAAATTTCAGGTAGAAACTATCATTGTCTCATGTCGACATCCCTCGTAATATACTAACTTACTCAGTTCTTCTCGTTCAATGGTTTCGTCAAAAGTTTGAAGGTTTGTTAGGTTAGGCTATGTTAGGTCAACAGTCCGGGCCGCAATTCGTACGTGGATCTAAAAATGTGGGACCGCAATTCAACTGTCTCTTTATAGGTAAACAACTCGCCTGCAGCCATCCTACTTTAAGTTCCTGGCATATAAAGACAGAGTGTTTTGCATGTAAAAGTACATCAGCTACAGTGAAGCAAAGATATTTATTTATAAAAAGTAAACAAATCCTCCACCATTGAAAAGAAACTTCGACACTGGTTGTAGAGCCATTAAAAGAATTTAATTAAACACACCAGTATTACTTGATCCGGAAACAACAAGAAATATAATGCCTTGCACCTTCAAAGCTTTGTGTTTTGTTTATTTCAAAACATCGCTGTTATTTTAATTGGTGTTTTGTTTCTAGAGACGGTCACCTTTTAATCGAAGTCAACAACACAACCGTTTGAAATGCTAGCATTTTATCTACCAGATATTACTTCTCGTTCTAGTCTATAATATTTTGGGTTCTTGCAACACCTCTCTGTCCTTTTCTTACTCTTATTTTGAAGTGGTGAAACCCATGGGGTTACAACGTAGAAGATTCTAGAAGGAATAGTAACAAATACATAATTTGATGAGCATAAAAGGAAGTAACACCTCACCCAGGTCCGCGTCTGGAAAGAGGGGGGGGGGGGGCAAAGAGGCAATTTCCCTAGGCCCCAAATTCCAGGGGGCCACATTTCCCCCAAAGATTATTAAATTAAATTACATTTATTACCAGCTTCCTGTAAACCCTAACTTTATGTAATTTAAGATTTCCTTTATTTGAGTAATATGCTGCAGGACAGTAGAATACGCCATCACTATGATACCACTGTCGGTCTACAGAAAACGAACAGTGCAATAGTGCATAGAAGAATTTACTTTTGTTTACGTAATTAAATTGTTTGCATTTAATAAATTACAGTTATTTAATGGGTTAACCAATACCCCATAAAACATAAGAAATTATTAAGTAACATAAGTACCGAGTACGTATCAATATATTATAACGGCTCAGTGCTAGAACTGAAAAACTTCTGTACAAAGGGGGGCTTAGGATTTTTTTGGCCCAGTCTTCACGTTTTCTTAATAAGGCCCTGACCTCGCCCAAGTCCTCCTTTCTACAACATCATAGAGGTAGAATATATCAATGTGTCGGTCTTGAATTTAACATTTAATTTAACAATATTTCAGTCCTCAGGATAAACTAATGTCTTTTACGTGACACTTCGTGGATTGCGATTTAATTATTCCAAAAAGAATCTTATTCGGACGCGAGTGTGATATCAGAAAAATGGCTCTAAAACCAAATAAAGTGTTATTAATAATTGCATGTGAGGCTTTTAATGAACATTAAATCCACTTCGTTGATCGAATGGTCTAGGACAGCAGTCCCCAAACTTTTTTTTCGCTTGCATACCTCTTGGCAGCACATTTGCACAAAGTGTGCCCTTAGTTTTAGCAAAATGTTTAATCAATACCGTGGTAGTTATTTCTCATTAATTTGTTGCAACTGAAAATAAATGGTCTAATAATGAGATTAAAAAAATAGTGTAATAATAAAGATAAGTATAACCTGAACTTGTGGTAAGACGCAGTGCTAAAAGAATATGTTTAGTGCTACTAACCTCTATTAGTTGATCGTGGGTAGTGAACATGCCTCACTAACTGAATATTTTACCATAATATCGATCTATCACGTTAGAGACCCGCCCCCCTTTCTCCGCAAGCCATTATTTTAATTTTTAATTTAATCCACGTGACACATAAAGAAACCATTCTTGGCGTAAGCCTGCAAGATAGAGCGGTTGCCACCTCATGGCAAAAAGTTTGCCAACATTTGCGGATAGAGGGTATCATGTGGTCAACACAACCAAACTTTCAGCCGTTAATCTCACGTTTCTTGACCAGAGTCACTACTTCTTTACTCAAGTAGCTAGCTCCCCAACTGTCCTCACGAGGCTGAGTTGACCCCGTTTCAGGCCCACTGCTTCACAAAAAAAAAAAATCTGTAAATACCGGGGATCGAAGCCAACTTTAGCCAGGAACTCTGCTCACTAAATGTGATACGATAATTAATCATATTCAGAGCTAAAAACGGAGCTGTATGGATTTACAACATGACTAAATATATCGAGTTTTGAAACCTGTGTTCAAACAAACGTACGAGTTGCTGCTGATCCGTGTTGAATGGCGTACGTTAATGAGATGGTTTTAGTTTCCTGTTCATCTCAACCATGTGTGTAATTGTGTTTGTTTTTTTATCTTTCGAATGTATGCGCTCGTGGTGGAATGTAATGTACAGTCTCAATAAAAAAAACCATGGAAACCTACATACGAATGTTGTATACATGGGAAAAGATAAATAAACTCTAATAAGTGTTAAGTCATCGCAGTAGTTTGTCTGCCAGTGTTGGAGCAACCAGCATTACACTAATGTTACATGGTTCTTAGATGTTTGAGTTAATAATTACGTGAAAAGAATATGGCAATAGCTTCCATTATTTCAAATATTCAAATACAGTCAAATTTGAATAGGGAAGGCCTTAATTGACACCTGGAAAAGTTACTAGATCTACTTTCACGCATCCATACGTCAGGTCGTGTAATTTGCATCTGTCATCTATAAAATAACACTAATGCTATGGTAAAATGTTATCAATTTTGTACGAAATTTAAATATTTATATCATAACAAATTTTAACATTATTAATATTAAATATAGATAAGTGTTTTAACATCATAAATCTTAATCCAAGAGCTGGGTATTGAATGAGTAGTTTGGAGTAAGTGCCTAAATGATCGTTTACTGAGGGTAATAAATCACATCTGCAAAGTGAATTTAGAAGTGTTATGTTTTGTGGTTTCTCCTCCATTTTTTTATAGGAAGGATTTAAAAAAAATACATATATTCTTAAATAAGACCGATTTCTCGATGATTATTCTAAGAAGATCTTTATGATTTTAAAGTGTCTATATTGACCCTCCACCCTTAACCCAAGTATCCCGTGACAAGAAAGTATTAAAATTGTTCTAAATTTCTAGCCCAATCAAAAATTTAATATACTGGTTTCGACATCGTTTTCAAATATGTATACTTTATATCTTCTCCATTTATGTATTGGTTTTTTTTTTGTAGGTCAAGGTTTTTTTTCTATGATGATCTTTTTTCTTTGTGATTTAATCTATAACTGAGCTAATGATTCCTTTTCATTGTTTCAGTCGGACACGAGCATCATCACGGTCACAGTGGTCACGAACACGATCATTCTCACGATCATGGTCACCTAGATGACACAACTACCATGGCCTCCCAGATCGCTAGCATTGTGAATGAAACGATTACACAGGCAGTGACAGGAGGAGTCGATCACGATCATCATGATCATGAACACCATGATCACCATCATTAGATACGGCTTCCTGGATAGTCGTTTTGTTACATTTGCTGTAAAGGGCCAATTAGATCGGTGTAGAATGATATGCCCTTGTTGTTGGTGCGTAGCCGATCGCCACAACAAAAACAAAAACGTCGCTACTGTGTGGTTTTTGTTGTGATCCTAGCTGGGAACGATAAAAATAAATCTGCGGAGATTTAAAGGAGAAGTTTAAGAAGTTGAAGAAGGAAGTAAAATGTAGGTTTGCAAGGCCGTAGCCAGCCAATAACTTCAGGGGGAGTGGGGAGGCCACACCCCCCAATTGCTGGAAGCTAGAAAATATTCTAAACGATAAACAGCTCTAAGCTATCTGAAGTGGTTTTTTTATGGCACCATAACCCCCTAACTGTAAAAGACCAGGAAAATTTCTAGATATTAAACATCTCTAGAAACTCTCTGAAGTGCTTTTTATGGTAACACAGCTTCCTAATTTGTACTTGTATCTTAATTTTGATATTGTTTGAACCATAAATAAAACCATATATATTTTGTTCATAAAATTCGGGGGTGGGGGGTTGAACTCCCAACCCCCTGGCTACGACCTCGTAAGGTTGTGTTCAACGTGATAGCCAGCTTTTTTAAATACGGATTTTCATATTACCTCAAAATCAACTACCATAAACTAGTATAGATATTGATAGAAAGTATCCTATTTTTGTAAGGATGTTCTTACAAAAATCAAAATGTAACTAATGCCTTAAACCGGTTCACACAATTTGACAGAAGTTGAGAAAGTTTTGTTGAACAAATAGATCAAGTGTTTCGCACTAATCAAAAAATGCGCAGGAAAGACACATTTAAACTTGCATTTGATGCGCTCGAAGACAATCCCAGAACGATTGAATCATCTTAATTCCAATAGTTCACCCATAGTGACATTTTTATTTATATAGTTTGTTTATGGATTCCTTGTGGGAATATGTACTTTGGCTCAGCCGATAGAATGCAGGTATAAGTTTATTAATCGAGTGTTCAAGTTTCGATTCCTCTCTTAATATGTTAATTAGTGAGTGTTGAACGTCACCCTAACAAGCTTGCCGAATCAAGAGCGTTTCAACCATCGGCTAATTTTAGTTAAATCCTCACGAGGATGAATGCTCTGATACCTTTTTTTTTGAAATATCAGTTGGTGTCAAGTGCTTGCATCTTTATCTTGTAAAGGGGTCTAAAATTAGTAACATTATATGTATATAAATGCTAACATCTTGCTTTTCTTGAAATTCAATATGAATATATTATATTAAATCTTAGAGGTGATATTAACTTGTATGATTGATGGGGGCGCCACTTTAAAGCAATCTGATACTTTTAACCCAATCTGACACCTTAGCTCAGTCGGTTGCGTGTCTGTCCACCGAGCTAAGGGTCCCGGGTTAGAGTTCCGGCATGGTTGAAAGTCTTATCGTTGGTGAAATATGGGTTTATCCTTTCACAGTTATGAATTAACTGTCGGGGGACTGGATGTTGTGCCTGTCCTAGTCTTAAGTTATATTATATAAGGCATATGAAGTTACGACAGGCCTAGCCAGCCTGTAGTGGGAAATACATAATTTGAATAAAAAATTGACCCAGGTCACAGGCTGGAAACAGTAATTGATGTGACCAACTTTTAACCCAATTCCTCTGTGCGTGTATGTGTGTGTGTGTGTGTGTGTGTGTGTGTGTGTGTGTATAGCTTTATTTCTCCCAGTTGTTCGTTTAAACCACCTCACTGCGTGTGTTTATTACCCAGTTAATAGCGATATGGGGCTGACATCTAATTAGTCATCCTCTATATTTGGTTGAACTTTTGTTTGTAATTTTATCGTCATAAATAATTGTTTACTTTTTTTTTAACACATAGAATAGTACTTTTTCTCAATAAAGTTTTTTTTTGCAAATGTATAGTTATCATTTTATTGACGCAAACGTCCTTAATTAACATGAAATTTCCCTAATTGGTTTGGTAGGTATTCAATGTTGATTGTATTTCAGGTAGGTGAACCCCCTAATTCAATTTTATAACTCCCCTGACACGTTCAAAATACTAGGTTTGGGTATCCTTAACATGAAATAGTTAATGCATCTATTGTCTGTGTTCTTCCTTTGATTTTTCATTCAAATTAAATTCTATTTACATAATTATACTGATGCATTAATGTAATTATATACTCATTTCAATATCTTAACAAGCCTTGGCCCAGGTTTAAATTTTTTTAAACTGTCAAAAAAAATGTTGTTTTTGAGTATTTTAAGAGTCACAGGAAATATACCCTCAAACTCCAAAACGTTCCGCAAAAACAAAATTATTTCTAGTTTTATTTGACCTAAAAAAATATTTTTTTAGCTTAGTTTTGGTTCTGAGTGTCATGTTTATAACATTAGTAAAACCAAATTAAAATAAATCGTAAATAGTTAACTCAATATATTCACATTGAGTTGAACCTTCTAGAATAAAATATATTATTAAATTGTTGACATTAATGACACTACTCTCATCGTACGCCTGTATACTCTGGTTTTCCACTTTCCCTCCACGTTAATGTGGGTACATTTATTTTAAATTATATCTTCCCCATCCTTTCCCAAATTGTGTGTTAGAATAAGGATAGCCTGAACAAGTGAATAGATGTGATGCAAAAAAAATTGACTTTTTTTCTTATCCTGATGTAAAACGTAAACAACCGTAGAGTTTAAGCAACGCAGGAGTGAATGTTGATTTAGTCTCTTTAGGATGTGTACAAATTAAGAACATATGTATATACTTTATATTTATTACAACATAAAAATGAGCAAGTTCTCATTAGGTGGTATTATTTTTACCAGTAGAAGGAAGTTCTATCGACTGAGGCTAACAAACTTTTCCAAAAGGAATAAACTCTTTGACTCCTATTATGATAGGCATCATTTGTATTTTTTATTTGATTGTTATAATCTATTATAATCTCTAATAAGTATTTTTATTAGTTTATATTGTGGTAATGTTCAAAGTATTTGAGAGTATTTCTCTCTATAACTTTGTGTGAATGCCACACGATGGTAGGTGTATAGTCATAATGGAACCACGGTGAGCAGTTGAGTATACAAAATAAAATAAATATATTCTTTCATTCAACATTGAAAGAATATAATTATAATATTATTTCTATCATTTAAATAAAATCCATACTATTTGTCAAAAGCGACAACTACAGGTCAAAATCATAATTTTTAAATTGGAAAATTATACTTGGACATGAGATTCGAACTTGGGACCTTTTGGTTTTGGTGTAGTATACCAATGCTTTAGCCACTGAGCTATTCATGAAACCTCCCATCCTCCGGGTCATTCTTTACTCATATTAGATGAGGCTATAACCTTAACCAACAAAATATAATCGTTTGGCTTTTTAACACATAATGAATGATATGCCCATTTGTACAGCTGTAACTGTAGGTACTATTGGCTAAATAAAGCCCTCCCGAGTCGAATATGGCCGCGTTATCTGATATCACGTGATCTTAATTGATCACTCATATGTAACTTAAGATTTCTGCACTTCCATCACAGACTTTGCCTTAAAATATGATTGAAGATTAACCTAGCTCAGTGGTTAGAGAATTGTTGGTACTAGATCAAAAGTCCCTGGTACGATTCCTGTTCCCGGGTATCATTTTTAAATAATAATATTTAGTTGCAGATATAGCCGTGATTAACAACTATAATGGCTTGGTTGTTTAATCCGTGGGGATCAATATGATTTGACGTGTAAATAATAAACAAAAGTACTTTTAGTAGTTTAGCTTGTGCTCCTATCTTCGTAATACAATCATGTATCTGATTATTAAAAAGTTACTTTTATGTAGTGAACGTCAAAATACATAAGATGTAGCTGTCACATTTAACCTCACCAACGCCTATAAAACAATATTAATTTATATGACTTCGTTTGGTCAACGTTGATAGTAAAACATAATTTCATGTTTTATTATGAGGGTGGTCGGCTACAGCCTAATGACAGCGGCTAGAGTAGCCCCATGGCTTCTTTGGTGCTGACTGACAGCTGACGGCTTTGAAAAGTTACCAGACCAAATTTTGTATCCCTAAGCCGAACCGTGTGATCTGCAAAAATATGTGTTTAGCAGCTGTCACTTCTGACAGTCAAAATTTAGGTATATACCCTAAATGTTGACTGTCGGAAGTCAGCTGTGAGCTGTCAGTCAGCACCAAAGAAGCCACGGGGCTACTGTACTTACTCTCCCGTATACTTAACAATAGTACCGTGTATTGTTGCAAACAATCGCGATTTTAATAGTTTGTTTTAAAATATTTAAAAATTCTACTGTTATTTTTGATACATCGATGGGCATAGCTTTAGGTTTGTTAAAAAAACAAACTATAAGAATTTAAATTATTTATTTTGATCAGTTTAATGATTATTTGCCAACGTGTAAAATTGACATGTGATTTTTTTTATTGTTCTCACTAAATGTAACAGAATTGAACCCTCACAAATTACACTTCCTGATATATGAATACAAAACAATATCATGTAGATTTGCTCAAAATTTTAGGAGTTTAACAAGGCAACATAATATGTAAAATCATATATTATGTAAATCGCTTTAAAACTCTTGTGTGCTTCCGTAGCATTTATTAAAGAATTGTTGTATTGATGCATTTATTAATATTACTTTACTTTACAAATAAGATTCATATTCAATTCGGTGGTCCCTAACAGTAACTATTAATTAATTACTAACAGACCTTAAATTAAGACACGAGAGATGTGTAAACATAACTTAACCTCTTATTTAAAATGCTGTCTCCATGAAAAGGTTGTCTTAAACGTTATTGAAATGTTTACAAACACTGAATAATGTAGGGCCTATATGAAAGATTATTATCATTGGAATATTTCAAATACATTGACATTTGTGATTAATGTTTTAGACCTACTTGCCTTAAACACCTAAATCTAAAAGGCTCAAAGTGTTTATACTTTGTTAAAATAATATATTGTAACATATAAGAACATACTTCAATATGAAGTCAGTTCACATTAAATAAATTTTCTGTGATAGACATGTTTTTGTAGCAATTAAAATAAGTATAGTAATTATTGGAGTAAAAGATTGTTGTGTTTATTTACTAGGCGTGACATTCAAAATGACAAAATCAAACAAACGTGTATTTAATTGTATTCCAAGGTTAAATTTAATATAATCAAGTTTCTTATTTTTAGCTGTGTTTTTAAGTTTATGAATTATCATTCTTATGTCAATACTACGATTCTAAATTGAATTAAATGTGTGTGTTGTAACCTTTTTAACCATATTTTGTTATTCTTAATTTGTGAAGTAGTAATACACATCTTTACCTCAATAATTATTAAAATGCGTAATTTATTCATAAACATAATATGTATATATATATATATGATATAAAAGAGTATCAACATTAAACAAATAGTATTTTATTTTTGATCTTATGCATTTTATATATTAATAAAATACTTCCCAATAAATGGATTTAAAGGTTTAATAAAATTATATACTAATTACATTTCCATAAATATATTCAAATAAGATTTTCGACGTATTTTTAACATTGAGTAAAATAGTTCATTCTTTGTGGTGGATATAAATTGAGTAAAATGCTTAGCTATACATATTATGTGTTTGTTCAGACAAATTTGACTATTGTTATAAATATTTCAAGTTTATATGCTATACACACCTTTAACTTTTGTATCTATTAAAATTAAACTCCCTATGAAATCTGTTGTAATGTTGTCCCGATTTAAATGACTCAGGTTACCTAAATTAGTGTAATTATGGTTGTTTTTGAGGGAATGATTTATTATTGGGCTATTATTGTTCAATCATGGTTACATATAACTATTACTAAATGACTATAACAAAAAGTGTATGCTGGAATTGACTAAATATATTTTTCAAATATTTGTTGGTTGATTTTTATTGAATAGGGAAAAAACAAATAAATTTTTTATAAATCATTAGATTTTTTATATCACACAACTCAGAAATGATTATGTATGTTAAGTAATGATTAAAATTGTATGATTCATTATAAAATAAAACAACTATGGATTCAATAAAATAAAATAATTTTACATGAAAAATAAACAGCAACTTGAGGATTGCCTGGATCAAATAATTGGGAGTAAAAAATGTGTTATTTTACTTTCATAAATTTTAATTGCCGGATTTACATTAATGTCATTTTTAGCAAATGTCAAAATTATTGAATACAAATAGATATCTTAAATTCTTGTGAAATTCGTTTTGTTGTATAATAAAATCAAGGTAGTTACTATTTAAGTTTCAGTTTAACATTTTTGTATGTTTATAATAATAATAATAATAATAATTATTATTATTATTATCATTAATAAAATGTAAAGCATTGCTTGTATTCGTAGTAATATATTTCAAGAAATGTTACAAACATATTTTATTCAATATATTATTTACTGCACATTTAAATTAGTGCCAATATTATTGGAGTGAATGAAAATTCCGGGCGCTTCAACCTAAATAGTCGGTCCTCAAATGTAGTAAAGATAATACCTGTAAATTATACCTAACGTTTGATATTATTTTAAGATAGTATTTATTTTAATTCAAAGACAAACAGAAAAATAAAATGTAATTTTGTGAAATTACAGCAAATGTTATTTGCAATATGAATAAATAGTTGTGCATATTTAAAATTAAATTTATGAGTAAAATAAAATACAATACACATTTAATATTTTGGATGGCAAGTATAGTAATAATATAATAATAAATTGTGAGGCTATATTTTAATACTAATCTCAATTTATTAAAATTAACAATATATAGGTGCGTGGACACCAATATAGTTTCATTTATTACACTCTTTATGTGATAGAATTTGCTCTTAGATTTATGAATAAATTTATTAGACCTCGCGTAAAGAAATAACATGTTTGGGGTGACCTTGGGGTCTAGGGATAAGGTGTCAGACTTCTGTGCTGGTGGCCGGGGTTCAATCCTCGGTCCCGGCAAAGATTTATCTAATTACCAAACCCTTCCTTCACCTCTGACAAGACCTCTTGTGAATGTGAGGAATGCCAGGTCTCCACCGTGGTTCGGATTCCACGTTAAACTGTAGGTCCTCCATTTCATCTCACAATCACCCTACCATTTGCACATTAGCGTAAGTGCGTATAACCCGAACGGGTAGTAAGACGCGGTGCTAATAATAATAATAATAATAACATGTTTGGGGTATATCTTACTTCTGGGACAAAGACAATGAAAACTACACCAGTTTCACGGTAATGAAATGAATTCTCGATATTCTTCAGTACTGAATCAGAGGCTCTTAAATAAGTACTGTATACTAACCAGACACACCACCAATTGAGCCAAGTCGTTGTATTATTCGATACACGGAGAGTTAAAGGCCCTCTTGAACCTATAGCTGCTGGGAATTAAAATATTTTTTCTAGACCTTATTTATCATAAATCTTAGCTAGAAAACGATTCAAGAAAGAAAACTTGATTAAGAATTAATTCAAATAAAATAAACCTGTCATCCAAATTTATTAAATTATTTTTTAAATTTTTTAACATACACAATAACTTTTATCAAAACTTCAAGTAAATCATAAATGCGTTTACACCACGAAAATAGTACATTTTCATTCCCAACGATATTTGAACCCAAAATCTCGGGAATAGTTTCATAAACACGTTATTACTGCGAATGTATGATCGTCAATAAATATATGTTATGCAATAAGAGTGAATGGTTTGAGGTAGTATTCTAGTCTTCTAATTTGACAACACAATGTTTGTAATTAAATTTGGTAAAGTTACTATTTTTACACAATTAATAGTTTTACACTATCTAATAATGAATCAAAATAAAGTCATCTCCAAACTAAATCGTTCGCTTCATATTGTTTGCATTTTTTTAAATATTAAAAGACGCCTTTAAACGTGTTTTTAAAAAATTAAGTTCAATCGTAATTTAAAACTATTTTATTTGAATAACTTCTCAACTATCTAATAATAAACAGTTTGAAATGTTTTATTAAATGAATAATAATATAAGGCGCCTTATTTTATTCTATATTTGAATTAGATAATAATGTAAAATTTTCCGGATGTAGGCCCTATCAAAGACAGTTTTTTTTAATCATTGTTAATAATGTATTTACAATTTATGTTCAAATATACGTACGCTGTTGATTTTTGTTTAAAATATGTTCGATCATAAGGTCTCATCAACTTAAAATTAATATGATGTTAAAATATGATACCATATTACAATATGTGATTGTTGATAGCTTATTAAATTTTAAAATCCATTAATATTGAACTAGGACAACTAAATAATGTTACTTTTAAATGTTATCAAACTTTTAAAAAAACTAATTGTATATTAAATATGTTATCAGCATAATATGGATGAATAAGTAAACGTAATTTAGTGATAATTAAACATTTCAAGTTAGATAATAAATTATAAATGTTAACTTAATAAAATAAAACTAAAATCAGGCCCGGATTAAGGCATGTGCCAAGTGTTCCACGCACAGGGGCCCCCACCCACCTGGCAAATAAATCACTTTGACTTGTCATATTTATTTTGTTATAATATTATATTTCAATAGGCTATTTTTATGTTTTTTCGTAAAATTTATTCCAAACTAATCTAGAAATTACCTAATCGAAGGGCGCTGGTAGCCTGATATTACGTGGAGTCTGACAGTCCGTGTTTAAAAATTAACGCAGCTTTTACTTTTGACAAACCAGAAATACTACATTTGTGCAGGTGGTACCGTTGACTTTTGACAGAAAAATAAACATTAATTTCTATTGACAATAATTATTTCTGAGGTAAAATAATAACATTATTAATATAGTATAATTAACTAAATGCGACGTGAGAAGAACGCAAAAAAAAAAAGTTTTTAATAGTAAAATACTATTTACTATACTAATACTATTACTATTTTATCTGCAGATGGCATATTACATAACATTAAATTATACTGAAATAGTCTATAATTATATAATGTCCAGTATTATTATATTACTAGCTATTAATTTACAGTACTATAATCCCCTCAGTATATAATAAAGAGTTTGTTTAGTTTAATAGTGAATATAGTATTAATAATTAATATGTTAATAACAAAACTCACGGTACTTACCATGATTGCTTAACTTTTGCAACAAAAGGTTCGTCTCTAAATAAAACTATATATGTATGATTTGTAATCATTCATTGGGGAACTAACTTCTAAGGGCCCCAATTTCTACTTGACACAGGGCCCCCAAATAGTGTTAATCCGGGCCTCACTGAAGTCCTAAAAGAAAGTGTTAATTGTAACTAAAAGGAATAAAGATTTGAGTAGTTTGCTACTTACTAATCATGTTTTAAATTCAATGTATTATTAAAATGTGTAAGTAAAATTACTGTATGTTTGCAAATGGTGTCTTCTATTTAATTTCATGGCTGCCTCCCACCTTATTGAATTTGTATTTGTATTCAATGGTATACAATGAAATTATCGTCTGGAACAGTTCAGAACGAGTTTCGGAAGTATATAAAATGAACTATCTTATAAGCTTTGCAAAATGTGAGTGTTGATAAAATAGTGTATGGCAAGGTTGTTGGTCTAAAATATATACCTTATACCAGGGGTCGGCAAAAGTTTGATCGCAGCCATTTTCAGTCGAATTTTCAGGGGTCCCTGAGGCTCATCCAGGGGGTGCGTGAAATCATCCACGGAAGTCACATAAGTAGTTCCAATTCTCACATAAATTATCATTGATTATAAATGGACAAATATAATACATATTATATTTTCATTTTAATTCTTTTTATATTTATTTAAATAAATTATGTTTAGAAATGTACAATTAATATAATACCTACATTTATTTTATTTTTATTTATATCGTTACTATATTTACATTAAAAGTATATTATGACTATTTTATCCCTATAATATATTGTAAATTTATGATTACAAATTTTTAAATCATTTATCTTACATCAAGGGGTCCGAAAATCGTTTTTCCCTGGTTAGAAGGCACTAAAAAGTTTAAGAACCACTGCACTAAGGTACAGCTTATAAGATAGGGCCATAGTGTAACCCGTCAAGGTAAGACGGTTAACTTGCTTTGTTCCACTATGGTGCAGCTTGTAAGATAGGGTAATGGTGTAATCAGTCAAGGTAAGCCTTTTAGGGTAAATGGAGTGTATATTTGATTTATTTTATGTATTTTCTATCAAGGCAGGAAATATTGAATTTAAGTTTTAAAAAAATACAAGATGTATAGAAGGGAAAAAAAAGTAAAATTGAGAAACTAAGGGTGATCATAGGACTTTCCATAAATGTAAAAGTCGATCGGGGCCCCAAATAGGTTGCCAACCCCTGCCTTATACGTTTAAACGTGTCGAAATAACAAAACTAAGAATTGGGGATTTTGTTGAAATAATTAGTTACGTTCCCTATTTTCTCATTGTTTGTTGAAATTCAGATTTATGCCACGTTAACAAATAATTATGTTTGAACTGAGTATTTTTAGATAATTATTTACTTGTTCAACACAAAAGTTACAACGACCTATCCGAAATTTGAAGATAGCCCAGAAGGATAGGGAGATTTGGAGCGCAGGAAAAATATATCTTGCCAAATAAGTTATAATTATTACATTACCTCATTAAGGGGAATGCAACGCAAGAAGGAACATATGAATGTTTTATAGAAAATCAATTTTTCGCACAAACGAAATAAATTATATTGAATGGCTTAATTAATTATATATATTTAACCAACGGCCTCAATTGGAAGACATGTTTTGGTAGACATTTTATATTGTGAGCGGCGAGTGACGTAACGAATGTTACAAGGATTGTTATGATGAATCAATAAACAAATAAACTAGAAGCGATGACTCAAAAAGGAGGTGCCAACGTTCCACAGCGAGAAACCAGGCGCGGGGACCCTGTTAAAATGGGATGATTTGGAGCCCCTCGTGGCTGACTGCAGAAGATCGTAAACTGGGAGGTCACGCTGCCTATCACGGGGCCACGTGGGCTAATTCGTCAGGTTCACCAAGTACCAGTAGGGGCTGCCACTAGAATCCATGGAACCAGGTTCGATGATCATGCAGGGATCGCCTAGCAGTCAGACAGGCCATCAGGTAAACCTCATAAAACCTCGTCGTTCGGTCACTCGCTTGTTTATATTCACTATGTTCTTCATTTTAACTTCACTTTTAACATCACATTTGTAATAGTATAGTAGTATTAATAAACCTTTTAGAAGCCAAGTCTAGCGTCAATCACTAACCCACACAAGTAATCACATCCCTCCCCCCTTCCCCCCTTATCCTCGGCCACAAAGACATCCTGACAGATCTCAAGGCCACATAGTTTAACACGCAGAAACGTCGAAGGTGATACACACACACACACATATATATATGTATATGTACGTATATATATATATATGTACGTATATATATATATATATATGTACGTATATATATATATATAGAATATATAATTATATTGATCTGGTATACATTTTAGCAGACTGAAAGATTAAATATTTAAGAAAGATAACTTTGAATTTTATACATAATAACTTAATGTTTTGTTTGAACAACAAGATTGAAAGAGCTTCATCTGTTTACATAAAGCCATTCACTGTGAGGTGATTTTTTGTATGTGACATATTATCTCGCTAAAAATATTCATACAACTTTTATACATTTTTTTTTGTGACTGCGTGTCACTCCACTATACGTTCGGGTTATTAGTGTATTTAATAATTACTCTAATGTGTCAGGAATGAAGAAGGTTAAATGTGGAAGATATGTACTTGCATCTACGTGGAGGGAGAGGGAAAAACCATTTAGGGAAAACCCCTCTCAGTGCACTACTAAGATTCGAGCCCCGATCTATCCATCATCGGTGGTCCAGTCTATTGCGAGATCGAGGCTTTAGGTTAAGCTAAAATATGGCTGGTGACACTTTTTGAGAGCCAAGAAATACTTTCACGTGCCTATAAGAGTTTTGAGTAACTTGATAGGCTATTGTAGTATTTCTTCGCCATTACCAATTGATATATTATCTATTATTACTAGCATAAAGTACCCGACTTTACCCGGGAGAAATAGTTTAAGGTAAAAATAGTAAAAAGGGTAAAACCTAAAGAGTAAATCAAATCAATTTTTGTTAAAAAGGGTTAATGCAAAAATAAAAAACTATTAAAAGTGTACAAAGAGCATTAAGGGAAAAAAGTGTAATATTTTAGGGTGAAAAGGGTAGCTGGTGATAAAGGGGTAAAAATAGCAATAGTAAATAGTTATTATTATTATTAGCACCGCGTCTTACTACCAATTCGGGTTACACGCAATAGTAAATAGTTATTTTCTACCATTTTATTACCACTGTCGAGCTAGCCTTCTACCCCGTTTAACCTTTTTTATCCTTTTTGCACTATTTGACCTTAAATCTTGTTGCCCTTTTACCCCTTTAACCCTATTTACCTTTTTTTCCCTTTTAACCTTTTTCACCTATTGGTCTCGTTGCCCATTTCACGCTTTTTTTGCCCCTTTTCTCTCATAGCTCTTTTTGTTTGTTTTACCATTTTAATACCTTTTACACTTCTTACCCTTTGCCCGAGAGAAATATTTTAAGCTAAATATGTTAAATTGTATTCTTTAAATTGAAAAATGACACCTAGACACCAGAATCAAACCTGGGAAATTTGCTTTAGTATGCCATTGCTCTAACCACTGAGCTATCCAGGAGTCAACGTCAACTCCTGAGATGAGGAAAATAAAATTAAGAATAAATGTATCCGTATTCGTGAGAACGGAGAGTGGTGAAACAATTATTTTTTTAAAAACACCCTTCCGAGACGTCTGTGACCCCACCGGCGCGGTTTAAAAAAAATATTTATCCAATTTAAAGGTCTTGAGCTAACTTTCTTTTTAACTGTTAATTAATAATTATTATTTGCTCAATTTGTTCAATGTGATTTGAATAGAACAGACCTAACATTAGTTTCATGAACATCTCAGAGTAGTTACTAATGGGGGCCGAACCACATCGGAGTGCCGGAAAATGTACATAATATTGTTTCTTTTATTTTTATTATAATAAGTGAATTCGTGCATAAATATTCAGATTGAACTAAGAAATATGCCTACGAATATGTTTTCAATTATTATAGCATCCTGTGGTCCTGGGTCAGTATAGTATGATTTTGGTAGGAAGAACAGTAGAAGTTAGTTACTAAAGTTACCAAAACAATTTTAATATATTCATTCATCAAGTTATGTTATCTGCAGCTGTTACTTTTTATAGATATTACCAATACCTATAAAATAACACTAATAATACGGTAAAGTGTTATCAATGTTGCCCACAATAAAATATGATTGAATTTTCTCTACTGTTCTTCCAACGAAAATCAGGGTATATTTTATTCAAGCCATATATTTTACACTACCGGATTGCTAGGCCTGTCGTAGCTTGTGTCCTATAATCTAACTTAAAACTAGGACAGGCACAACATACACTCCCCGGCCGTTAATTCATCAATTTGAAAGGGTAAATCCATATTTCCCCAATGATACATTTTTGGGACACGCCTGGAAACGAACCTGGGACCCATAGCTCGGTAGACAGAAATGCTACCAATTGAGCTAAAGTGGAGGATTAATCAATAATAATGTATTTATCACTCGTCTCAAAATCTTCACTTCTATACATCACACTTGTCCTAGCATGTCCTTACATCTCTGATCGGTCGGTAGGGTGTTTGCTTATTAAAAAGGAACACTTGGTTCGATTCTTAGTATGACTGAAAAATAAATTACTGGTAAAATTTGGCTGTCCCCTTCCACGGTGAAGAATTGACAGCTGGAAGGAGGACTAGCCGTTGTGTCTACTTTGGATTTAAGTTCCTTTTTTTTAAAGTCATGTGTTGACATTTTCATCCCGTTCCTCCTAAATGACAATTAAATGTCCCAGCCACCTGCCTGGTATAAGAGTGCCAGATATATTTCTGTGACAGGGGTGTCAGGTAACCGCCTGGGACAGGGGTGTCAGGTAACCGCCTGGGACAGGAGTCCCAGGTACCTGCTAGGGAAAGACGTCACAAGAACCGGTCAGGGACAGGTGTCCCAGGTACATGAAAGGGACCGGCGTTCCAGGTACATTCCTGGGATAGGGGTAATAGGTATATGTGTGTGTACAGGCGTCCCAGGTACCTGTCAGGAACGGCCATTTAAGGTACTTGCCAAGCACGGCCGTTACAGGTAAAATTCCGCCATTGATATATGTCATAGATCGTTTCTCTATGTTATACTCAGGTCGGTACATATATATGAAATATATAAAATCTTATATGTAATATATTCTATGGACAATAAGTGTCCCAGTTAATTGTCATGGACAGTTGTCTCAGGTAGGATTGTCCCAGGGACACATGTCTTAAATCGTTTATCTTTTATATGTCATGTATCTGTACTTTATATAAAATTTATAAAAGAGTATATCTAAATTATTGTAATATAATAGGTGTCACAGGTCATTGCCTGGATTATGCGTCTTAGGTACCTGTTCAGCACATGATTTCCAGGGACCTGCCTGGGACCTATATATATATATATATATATAATCCTAATGTGTGAATAGACCACGGGTAGATCTGATAAAGTCAGCTTTCGATTATTTATTTGTCTCGTTGAATTATTTTTCCAAGCCTTTCGGGAATTAAAAGAAATGAGTGAGGGGTTTGCGTTTTAATGCTATACTTAAAAAGATGATTTGTATATCCTAATTATTCTAATCTCAGTTCACCTTTTGTCGAAAGGCTCGTATACTAAATTTAGATGCATTTCTTTAAAGATATTGCAGATCTCATATCCAAGTAAATAGTTAGAATCATCGGCTTCCTAAAATCAAGTTATGTCGTGATGTTTTTGATGACTTTAACTCCGAATCCGTAGGTCCGTGGTCCGTAAGAAATCGATACCACAATATCAGATTGCTCTGGCCACAGAGACCTTATCCGTAAGTCCATACTCCGTAGAAGTTCACCAACTTTAAACTTTCCACGGACTAGTTTATACGGACTACCAATCACAGCCGAGTAAATATGTGCATGCGCATTGAAATAAGAGAGAACGAATGGCAGTGATAGGATCCGTCGCTATGGAAACGTATACAAAATGAAAAAATGGCCACACGTGAAGCTATTTCAGAAACCCTTTTCTAAAAATATAAGCAACCCGGAAAGAGCGACTTCTAGGAAAATGTTTTCTGAGAAATACCAAGTTCTCAGAAATATTGGCTTTGCTTTTGTAGGTTCAACACCCCTATTATGGAAAATATTAAAAGTGCTTGTTTTGTTTTCATCCAAAATACTGGTACATCCATTTTGCATTTTCAGGCTATCGCAAACACTTATTTATTTTAAGTTTGATAGTTAAACTCGAGTTATAAATATATTGCTTGTGATTGTACTTAACCTACATTATAGTATACTCGTATACTGAAAGTTTTCCCAACAAAGTTGTTTTTGGTTTCTTTAATATTTATATTATTATCAGCTGACTGCTTGATGCTCTCTCCTTTCTTAGACGATTTTCCTTTGGAGTTTTTGATTGGATGAAGTCTCTTTCTATCTCATTGGTTGAATCGGTCACGTGATTACGGATATTGACTCTGTAATCACGAGTAGAATTTCTTATGGACCAGGAACATGGACTACGTACTACGGACCTACGGATATGGAGTCTGTGTCGGAGCCTTAAGCTGCGAAATGATCACATCGGTGTATGCGGCTATGATCGCCACGGTGAGACTAGCAACCCTGAACTATGTTTTGTATTTCCTACTACTAATTCTATTACGCTCGACATAATATGTTGCATTGCATGCATAAAAACCATCGCTACACCGCACAGGATGCACGGCAAAGTTTCGTCGTCCGACGCACGACATGTGACGCAGGTATGAAAGAAGCTTCATTCTCACCATGAGAGTTGCAGCAGGAAAAGCAGTTATTTTCTTTCACGAGAGCAGCTACTCTTGGGGCCGACAAGGAGTGAACTTTTTGCACTGGCGAAGCGAATGTGAAAGCAAAATAAATTACTGAACGGTTTGGAACAAACAACGCGAACTTAACTATTTCATTTGATTATAATCATATACGGCAAAGATTTATCTGATTACCAAACCCTTCCTTCACCTCTGACAAGACATCTTGTGAATGTGGGGAATGCCAGGCCTCCACCGTGGTTCGGATTCCACGTTAAACTGTAGGTCCTCCATTTCATCTCACAATCACCCTACCATTACACATTAGCGTAAGTGCGTATAACCCGAACGGGTAGTAAGATGCGGTGCTAATAATAATAATAATAATAATAATAATAATAATAATACAATCATATAATACATCAGTCTCTTCTTGTATGTTTTGCCGGTGATGGGGACAGTGGCGGCGTAACTGGGGTGTGAGGCGCAGAGGGACATGGCGCACCTTGAATAAAGTTGTCTCTTGCTCCCTCCTCGCCCCCCCCCCCTTATGTTATATTTCAAATCCTCTGTAATTATTGAATATGAAGCTGAAAGATGGCCTTAGTTTAATTCCTAAGGACTTCTAGATGCATTAAATTTTCAAAAAAATAACACTCCAAATAGTGTATAGAGGCATAAAACTGTCACTCCCTAATAGTTTATACGGCCATCCACACTAAAAAAAAAATCAAGGGGAGGAACATTACTAATAACTTCTAAATGCATGTAATTTTGGAGAATTTTTACATGAGGAACACTCCAAATAGGTTCTGAAAGCATTATATTTTTTTAAATGTGTAGGTTGAATACCACTTCAAATTTTTTCTATAGCCAGCATCTAATTTTTTTTTTTTAATTTCCAAAAGAAGATCTTTCAAACAACATCTAAGAATATCCAATTTTCAAAATGTTGCATGACGTAGATCACTTTAAATAACTTCTAAAGGTATCTAATTTTCGGGAATAATTCAGCGAAGGTGCAATCTAAATATATTTTACAAGCATTCAAATTTAAAAAACAAATTCTGCAGGGAGACCCTTTTAAATATTTTAGGAAATCTAATTTTTTTAAATAGTCTGGGTGAGGATTATTTAAAATAGCTTCTGGAGGAATCCAAATTTCCCGACGGAAGACCAAGTCTACTTCAAATAGTTTATAGAAGCATCAAGATATTTAGAAAAAAGTTGAAATAAGACATAAAATAATCTAATTTCAAAAAATTCTGAGAAGAACCACTCAAAATTAGTGACAGCAAAATCGGAAAGTGGGGTGTAGAGTGTGTAGGTCTTACCCTTCCTGGAATAAACTATCCCCTCTCTAGATGTATTTCACACCTTCAGATATTATTGAATATGAAGTTGAAAAACTTTAAACAAACTACAGATAGCTTCTAAAGGCATTTAATTTTCAAAAATGTGTCCACTATAAATAATTTCTAGACGTTTCCAATTTTTAAAATTTATCAGCTGAGGGCCAATTCAAATAGATTCTAGATTATGTAGTTTTTAAAAAAATAATCCTGTTGATGATAACGACAAACAGATTAAAAAAGCATCCCATTTTTAAAAGTCTCTGGGTAGAAACCATTCCAAAATAGCAAGTCATAAAAGTTTTAGTAAATTGCTGGAGAAGACCACTTCGAATAGCTTCTAGAGATATACGAGTAGCTGTCGGAAAAAATTAAAGTTAGTATCGCTCTAGATGTGGTTTTAGGGGTATCCAAATGTCAACACTTTCTAAGGGACTGCCGCTTTAAATAGCTTTTAGATTTTTTATTTATTTTTAGAAATTCAAAGTGAGAACAACTCAAAATAGCTTCTAAACGCACCCAATAGCCTGTAAAATAATATTATTTTTAAAAATTTGGAAGGATGACCACTTCAAATAGCTTTTAAGACATCCAAACTTATTTTGCTTGCCCCCATTTAGACAAATATGGGTCCTCTATCACTGAGAGGGGAGAGTGGGATTCAAATTCAGGATGGGCGTTCTGAAGGTAGCTTTGTTATAAATATTTACCACTCTCCCTCTAAGCAACCACGGGAATAGTTCCTATTTTTTTCTGCCTTTTAATCCACAGTCCCTTAATGTAGCTATGTGGATAATCCAAACTGGTATAAAGACGCGGTACATAAACAAAAAAAATCTTAAAGTTTGAAACTCTTCTTCCTCTAAAAATATTTCTTGGCGATTTCCGTGCCTTTTGTAATAAGTCGTAACAGAAAGTGGGCGTCAAAAATTATTAATATTCTCAATAATAGTGGTTTTACACGGCCTTAATATGGGTAATAGATATACTTTGATTTCTAACATATTTCAATAACAGCAGTGTTTAGCGGAGGCTCGTTTAACTAATATTGGATCTGCTCATCTCTGGAAGCTAGTGAAGAGTCCCCCACGTTCACTTGTTTGTTGTGTTTACAAGAGGGTTATTTTAGTATATTATATTTTGACACAAGTCTCTTTAGTTATTGATAAAAGTGTTATTTTTATACATTAAAATGTCTGCGAGAGGTGGGAAGAAGCGTCAAAAAGCAATGACCAAATCTCAGCGAGCAAACGTGACGTTTCCAGTGGGGCGTATGCACCGGTATTTAAAGATTGGGACCCATCGTTTGCGAATAGGTGTAGGCTCGCCTGTATACATGGCTGCTGTAATCGAATATCTCACAGGTATTGATAGTAATTTCTATACTTAATTTGTGTCCACTTTGAAAATTAATTTCCTTTTATTGGGCCTGATATGATTAGTAAGGCCGATAGCCTTATTTGATCTTTTATTTTCTTACAAAACTATGTTGGTTCTTTTTAAAATAAAATGTTTATATTATAAAATTAATTATTTATATCAAATTTTTGATAAAAAAAATACTCTTACACGACAATAAAGTAAATATATATGAGGTTGCTTGAAAAATAAAATTTCTAAACTAGGCCTAATGCACTTTATTAAAATATAAATAAGTAATTTTAACATTTATCATGGGGACAAAACTTAAGAACTGTAATTTAACTTTTAGGTCATTTATTTAAAAAATATAAAAACGAAAATCACTAAATGTTTATTACAATAATCACACTCACTAAAATTGTAAAAAAAAAAAATCTTATTATATGAAATTTAAAAAAAAATTAGGAATCCTGTCTTTTTTTTGTAGGCTACTCTCAGATTATGTTTTAATATGTCGCCCATTTTACTTAAAAAAATATTGGTCACTAATTAATCACAAATATGCTTTTAACTTTTTTTTGAACCAAATTAAATTTTAGAATATAATATAGAACCTATTATTGATTCATCCTAAGCTGAGACCTGATATTGTAAACAAACCCACATAGAAGCTTAGGCTCTGATTTGCCCGTTAACGGATTTCAATGGTATCCTTTCAATAAATAGTTTACATAATGTGTTTTATTAAACTTGTTTTAAAATAACATTAGAAAATTATTATAACTAAAATTATCCTGTCATTTGATTTAGAAATTATACTTTAAGTTTTCTAAGCGCTATTCGAATACCAACAAACTCATGACTCAGCGTTGAGGGAACCCCATGGTAAAGTCCTTATCACATGTTAACATCAAGTTAGCAGCGGTCGGTCTATAGTTCATCCCGGCAGTGCTAAGTGATGTTTGTGAGGGTTTTTAATGTTTCCTGGGTCTGGCCTGAGTTTTATTAACATAAGACAGGAAATTTAAAAGCATTAAAAATACAAAAAATTCATAGTGGTGTACTTTGCTATGGTACTGACTAGGCATGGTAATGCCTGTTTAAAATATTCCACTGGTGTTCCAAAAATCCTGTCGGTCCTTTGCGTAGTGATATGGAAATATTGGTGACCTGGTGGTCTAGGGGTAAGGTGTTGGACTTCTGTGCTGGGGGTCCAGGGTTCAATCCTCAGTCCCGGCTCAGATTCATCTGATTGCCAAACCCTTCCTTCACCTCTGACAAGACGTGTATTAATCACAACTTGTGAATGTGGGGAATGCCAGGCCAGCCAGGCCTCCACCGTGGTTCAGATTCCACGTTAAACTGTAGGTCCTCCATTTCCTCTCACAATCACCCTACCATTACACATTAGCTTAAGTGTGTTTAACCCAAACGGTTAGTAAAACGCTGTACTGTTGAAAAAAATTCAGCCTTACAAGTTAGACTTGGGAAAAGTATTATAGTCCAAATAAAAGTTTTTAGCTACATATCTGATATTTTTAGGTCAGTTAGGAACTCCTACTCTTTAGGACTAATGCTGTATTTATTTTAGCTGAGGTGTTGGAGCTAGCTGGCAACGCTGCAAGAGATAACAGGAAAGGCCGCATAACTCCCAGACATATCCTACTGGCTGTGGCCAATGATGAAGAACTGCACTTGGTAAGGTGGCTTAATATAAATGACTGCCATTAGTTTTACAGAATGAATAAGCCATGGGTTGACAGTTGACCCTAACACTACATCTTACCCTCACCATTAGTCACACATCGTCTAACACATCACTCTTGGGTTTGACAGAATTGCAGGTGATGGGAAGATTGGGTGGAGTGAGGGAGGTTTTTTTCTAAATGGTATCGCCACTCTCCTTACACGCAAACATGGAAACATTTCCTTTAAAACTCTATCTCCCTTTTCCCTAGACCATTAGCGTGGTTAACATATGCATATTTAACCCTAACTGGTACTAATATGAGGTGGGAAATAAACACACTTTATAAGTACTTCTAGAACAAAGATTTATTCCTAGTCTCCTTGATATACACCTATTTAGCTTCCAACATATCTCACATTATCCATAATAGCATCATTTCTTTATATCTGTCATGTTGGGCAAAACCAAAGGGGTTGAGTGCTGGTAACATATACTGGCTGTTTGCTGGATTTCAACCAATGCCAGCTATATTTACCAGTAGGGTTATGGAAGCTTCAAAACTTCGACTTGGCTTCGAAACAAACATCAACTTCGCTTAGAAGAAAAATCCAGCCTCGAAGCCTCACCCGTAAAAATATTGACAGTTTAAATAGTCAATATATGTTCACTTACTGCCATTCTGAGCTGTATTGTACATATAAATTAATATTCATATGGAGAAAATCATAAGTAATTGAATCATATGATGGGATGATAACTTGATTTATCAGATTGAAACAAAATATTACAAACAATTGTCCAATAAAACATTTTCCAAGTAATTTGATTGCATAAAGTAATTTAAATAACCACAATATAATATTTTTTCAAGCGTAAAACAACAAACAAAAAATATTCAAACTTCGATTCGGCTTCGAGAATATTTCATATATTCGATTTGAGTTCTCTTTGAATTTAATATTAGAGTTTGCACACCCATAGTTACCGTTTTTTTTTTCTCTAAGTACCTTTCTTATTGATTAAATGGACTCTTATGATGACATTTGATTTGCTAACACTCTATTGCCCTCTTTATTTCACCCCTGCTATGTAGGTTACTTAAATACCTTGCATTAGAATGGTACTCAATAGACTATTATTATTATATTGTATTGTATTGTATGTTCATCATCAGTCATCGTCATCATACATCATCTCGGTTTGTTAACTTAAATGTAAATTAGATTTGTAAAATACTAACTTAATAAATGATACTCCATCATAACATGTTTTGTACCTTATTTTGATTTTACACAGATAATAAATAAAGAGCTATAGTAAGAGTCATGTTTTGTCAGGGGGTTACTTTATTAAAACCTCTTTATTAGTAACATTGTTCTCACCACCATTTTGTTAGTTGTTGAAGAACGTGACTATTGCTTCCGGTGGAGTACTTCCCAAAATTCACCCAGAGCTGCTGGCAAAGAAGAAAGGGGGAAAGTTTGTAATGAGCAATAACATGCCCCTAAATGTTCCATACAAGAAGCCGATTGCCACCAAACCCATGCCTCACCATAAAAAGCCCTCTCCTGCATCACCGGCACCTGCCTCCAGTGGCGTTCGAGTCAAGAAACCTGTTATAACACCAACAGGTAGGAAGTTGCTCTGCGCATTTGACTCTTCCTTCTCAATAGTTTCAATAGAACAAAATCTAAGTTGGGGATTGGGTGGTAATGACTGATTTTTGATGAGAGGGAGCCATCACCTCTGTCCAATGGTAGCAGTGTAAGGTGTGTTGTGTTCCTCCTTTCACTGTAAACACCATATCGTGTTTATTCCTTTTAGTTGTTCCTGTCCCTTCTTCCTGTAGCTTTAAAAATATTTATGTTAAATTACCACAGCAAAGAAAGAAGCAAATTAAATCAACCAAAGGAAGTATTAGTTTGTTAATACTCATGGCTTATCTTAAATAACTAATTTAACTCTAGTTACAAATGTTATTGCTTCCATTATATTTTTACCCACATCGTTGTGCACATGAATTAAATGTTACCCGTTTCATTTTCCGAATTGTCTAAGGCGGCATCTATATCACAATAGACTGAAATGCCAATTACACTGAGATCTGGGTTCAAGTCCCAAGGGGGTGTATTGAGGAGGTTTTTTCCACTCCTGCTGCAAATGTGGGTACATTTCCTCTAAATCCAACCCTTTTCATCCCTAACATCGAAACAGGTAGTAAGACACGTTGCTAAAATAAATGTCAAGCTCGTTTAGTATGGTCTACCAGTGAAAAAATGGTCAAGTGTATTGAAATGGCTTCCTCCTAAATTGTTTCCCACTCTCCTTCTAGGGTGAATGTGGGTGCATTTATGTTATTAGCCCATATAAGAAGTAATTTTAAAATGCATAAAAAACATATATTATTAAATTGACAATTAAATCAAGTAGGTGGAAAGTAAAGTGTTTTATTTATGTTTTACAGTGAAAACAGGCAAAGGGAAGGGCAAAGGAAAAGACTCTGGATCTAGCAATGCCCCAGCGGGAACCGGAATCACTCAGCTTTGTGAGAAGAAACTCTTCTTAGGACAAAAGGTTAGTGTTGCCTTTAGTATATATTATATTATATTAAATTTTACATAAAAAGTCTGACAAATTATAAGGGCCACACACAAAGGATAGATTTGTTTTTTGTATTTAATAATAAAAGGTATCTGTCACCTTATCTCAGTCAGTAGCATGTTTACCTACTGAGCCAAGGGTTCCGGGTTTTATTCCCGGCATGGCCAGAAAATTAATAATTGGTGAAATGTGGGTTTACCTTTTCACATTGATAAATTAAAGGCCGTGTATTGGGTGTTGTGCCTCTTCTAGACTTAAGTTGGTCCATAAGGCATATGAAACTATGACAGTTCTAGCAAGCCTGTAGTGGAAAATATATGGCTTGAATAAAAAAAACTGACCCAGGCCACAGGCTGGAAACAGTAATGGGTGTAAAAATAAGAAAAGGTCTGCAAATAAAATTAAGTTTTTGCTTTTATTTGTCTTTCTTGGTGTGCTACTTAAAGAATTATTAATTTGGACTGACATTCTTCAGTGGCCACATGGTCTAAGGTGTCACTCTTGCAATGGACTAGATCAGACCTGGCCAACTTGTTTTGTTTCGTGATCTACTTTTATTAGTTAAGATCAACCATGAGCTACTGGAGCCTACATCTCCTCCCAAATACCCATATAAAATATTTATATATAAAAAAAATATTATCTGCACATAAAGATCAAAATAATGCAAAAATAATGTCCACAAATCACAAAAAAAAAATTACATTTTTAGACACTCTATACATTTAAAACCCGGTTTCTTACTAATGAGAAGATTGGTGTTACATGTCATTTACCAAGCTTCCAAAATCAGATGTATACTGTGACAGGGCCAGTCTCAATGAACCTTCCAAATGCAGATCTGTTAAACTGTAGCAATGTTTTGTCTTTGTTAATTTCAAGTATGAAAATGCCGATTCACACAAATATGTTGCAAAACATTCACTGTGTTTTACTCTCTTCTGCTGAAGAAGGAGCCTGATGTGTCCTGAAAATTAGGGCAGTGTCTTTTGTTGGGTTTTAATTGTGAATTTTGAATACCATTTGGCGCTTTTTTTCTTTGGGTTTTACAATCCATCTAGAGGGGAATAGAGCCTTTTTAAATTTAGTTTCTGCTTTTTTTTTAAACCCATTGTCTTTCTACCTGTTTCGGTTATAAGGCCTATGTACTCTAGTGTGTTAGGAGTTAGGAAGATATAATTTATAGGGAAGTGTTTGCATGGAAATATAGTGGGAAAACCATTTAGAAAAAAACCACCCTCAAAACACTCGACCAGAATCAAACTCGGATCTTCTCGTCATCTGCAGTATAGTCTAACACGAGAGGGATGCCTTAGACCATATGGCCACCAAAGCGAGTTACTTTCTCCTATTACTTTATGTTAGTCGTGTTGAGTTGTCCTATTAAAAGGTATTGTGTTGGCAGTTGACAGTGGTTCAAGGAGACATCACGAACGTGACTGCAGATGCTCTCGTGCACCCGACCAACACCAATATAACCATGATGGGGGATGTGGGGCAAGCTCTAGAGAAGAGAGGTGGCAAGGAACTTCAGCAGGTCAATAATAACATTTATTATACACGTTACACACAATTTCAAAAAGCCGATCATTAGTTCCAACTTATAATTTAAGTATTTTTTAGGAGTTAACAATATATTTCAAAAGTGACAGCTGCAGATATTTGAAAGATGATATAGTGACCCCCCCTAGTCCTTAGATAAGGTACTTTCTATGAAAATTAATTGTATCTAAAGATGTTAACCTAATGTTATGTTGTTGTTTTTAGATTTTGATTCAGGATTTGTAGGTAGGGATGTGCTAAGTTTCAAAACTTCAATTTGGATTTGAAAATTCATCAGCTTAAACTTCATTTAAATATTTGGCTTCAACAATTTAATAGCTTTGCCAATAAAAATAGTTAGAGCTAAAATATACAATTTTTGTTCAATTATTACTGTTCTGAGCTGTCGTATACAATACAAACTAATATTTTTACTAAAAAATCTGAGTTAATTGAATTTATGTAGTGATCATAGCTTGATTTATACAGTAAAAATGAAATATTACAAGCTATAAAAATGTTCCAATAAAACTTTTTAATAAAATAGTGAATTCAATTCATCTCTAATAAAAACATTAATTCTTAAGATGCTTTCTTTATTATTGTTGTGTAAGTAAATCGTTTTAATATTTTTTCTATAGGAGATCCAAAGCTTGAGGTCTTCTCATGGATCTCTGGACTCTACAACAGGTAGTTTTATATTTTTTACTCCTTTGTGTCGTAATAATATGTGCACAATCTATATTAATAGTGATAATAAAAAAACCTTTTAGTAGATGTAATTTGACACCTTAGGTTAGTCGGTAGCTTGTCTGTCTACTAAGCTAAGAGTCCCAAGTTCCATTCCAGGCATGGTCGAACAATTTATCGTTGGTGAAATGTGGGTTTCCCCTTACACAGTGGTTAACTAACCGCCAGGGGCTGGATGTTGTCTGTTCCAGATTTAAGCTAGTTTATAAGTTGTGTGCTGAGACAATCAGTTGGTTCAAAAATTGCCCGTTAAATGCCTCAAATGAATGAAAAGAATATTTGTTGTATTTATACTTACTTCTGATAGAAGACAAGTGATAATGACAATAAAATGTTTTTATTTTTGTTCTTATTGTTGGTCCAATTTATATTTTAATAGCTATGGGTAAAATCTGAATTTATCATGTGTTTTTGTTTTTTGTTTTTCAAATCTCAAATATTACTTTGTCCAGTGGCAGCAATGTAACGTGGGATTTGTGTTCTTCTTTTAATTGTAAAAATCCATATTGTGTTCATTCTCTTATATTTTATATCCATCTTTACAATCTAAATGCACAGGGAGTTTCATGGTTAAAGTGGGCAGACTTGCGCTAGACTGGATTGCTAATGACAAGCTTTGAATATCTGCCAGATATACTAATGTGGTAGGACTTTCTTTAATCCAGCAATACTCTTCTCATCCTTTACCCCATGTATTAAGCCTTTAAGTAACCCTTGTGGGTTGAGTTAAAAAGGCGGCCACTTCAGTCAGCGAGAAAGTATTAATAATAGTCAAGCTACATGGCTTAAAATATAATAGTCTATGTAATTTTATGTGTCTACTTGACTAGTCTTTATAAGCTATACTCCTTTTCGTCCTTTACCTACATTCACCCTTTGTCATGTCACTAAGAAAGAGGAGAAATAAAAGTATTAAACTTCTTATTGCAAGGTAAAGCGGAAAGCTTGCTCCTTGTTCTCAAATATGGCTACATCCCTGAATGCATCCTTAATTATTGATAATATAAGCTCCGTGATTGGTAGGCTCCATGTTGATACATCGTGAAATATGGCCACCCTTTTTGTATGATTATTTGTGATCAGTATTGTTTGATATGTGAAATTAAATGTTACTATTGGCATCACATTAATATTATTTTGTTTGATTTTATACCTCAACTAACAGGGACAAAAGTTGTTCACACTTTAAATTGAATAATTACACTGAATTTAATAAAGACTCATATACATTAATTTCAAATGCAGTCAGATAAATGAATTTCAAATGCCGTAGCATATTATTTATTTATATGAACTAATTTTGGAAGAAGGTGTAGGAAAGGTGGATAGAAATATATAAAAGGGACGAACACAGTATGAGTTTTTTCCTTAAATAGATATTTTAGAGATGAATTAAGAAAAATAAATCATAGTTACAAGTTCTTACAATACATGACCACGATGCACACACACACACACACACACACACACACGTAGCACCTTTTAATTCCCCTTAAATCTGACTTGAAAAACATGGGAAAGAACTCTACTGTTCACCTCCACCGCCCTATTCAGAATCTCTTGATTATTTCCAACTCATAGCAGCTAATTTCATCTTATTATACAATGCAACCTTTAGCTGACCATGACGGCTCCTTTTCCAGCAAAAAAATTAGCTTGCTCCATTAGGACTTGATAGATAGAGAGAGAGACAGACAGACAACATTAAAAGAAAGGAATCCTTTGTAGTAAGCCCACATCATGGATAAGCAAATGTATGATATTTTTATTCAAGAGTTTTACCACCAGATTAAGAAAGTTAGGATATTTTAGTAGAACAAAATCAAATTCACTATAAACAAAATATGAAACCAAATGTTGACCTGTTACAATATTTTAAAATTTTCCGTTAGCCTATCAAAAAATTATAGTATTTGTTAGAGGACTAAATCAAGGGCCTATTCTCATCAAGCCTAGTCTCATAGCTCTGCAAATATACATAAGAAAGTCATTGAAATTGAGCCAACATTACATTTTCACACACTTTGTTTCTATTAATAAAACTTAAGGATTGTTAATAAAAAAAATTATCTTGGAATCTTTTGACTTTATTTTGGTGTAAATAATATTTTGGAATAATGAATCTTATAATAAAAATTTTGCGTTAACTACTGAACATCTTCATCGCAATTTTTCGCTTATCGAGGCAGCCCCTTTAAGATAATAAGTGTTGCCAAAAATTCAGTTTAAATAGAGTGCATGTTTGTTTCAGCGGCAATGTGTGCAGGCCACAACTTCCCTGCCAAGTGGGTGATTCATGTAAATGGGCCATCGTGGAGTGAGGTGGACTCCATCGACAAACTGGAGAAGACTGTGAAGAACTGTCTGGCCTTGGCTGACCAGAAGAATCTCAAGTCTCTGGCCATCCCCTCCATCGGAACCGGCAGGTACATTGGTTTTCCAAAGAAAATTATTATTTTTAGATTTATGAAATTTCCAGGAATAGTGAAATATTACTATAACAATTTTCTAAAGAGGGAAGAGTATGTACTTTAAATTTAGAAAACAGTACAACTCGCCTATATCTTCAACTGATGACACATACCTGCCAGTGTCTGACCAAATTGCAGTGAAACCGAGTGATCTCCGAGGACCCTGATCCTCAGAGACTACGAGTTGGTTCAGACTAGACTAGATCGCACCAACTAAGGCTAAGAGTAGGCTAATTATGAGAAATCTACTATTTGTGTAGTTATTAACTGTATATGAGAAAACCTTTAAAGCAAATGTACATAGTAACTGTCATACCTTCAATAAAACATTATAAAATAAAATGATTGGCTCTGTAGCAAGTTTTCTTCCATTGCCATTTTGTCTATTTATGAAAGGCATGTGATGACTGAAGTAAATTATATCATTTTGATATTGTGACATTTGGCTAGCAGCTAGCACTGCTAATTAAATCTATTAAGGCTTGTGTTTGAAGAAATTACAATATTTTGGGCTGGGGAAAAGAAACTGTTTTCACTTGGAGTTATTCTGCTTCATAACAATAACAATGAGCGATCATCTGGCGAAAACCTAGAGAAAGTAGCATAAAATAGGGAAAATGTTAGGATGAGTGAAAGAATTAACCAGGCCGAGGTGTTAAAAGCTATGAAAGTGTTAAATAATGGTAAAGCTGCAGGCATAGATGGGATCACAAGTGAAATGCTTAAGTGTGAGGGCATGGTACTACTTGCCAGATTGTGTGAGTTGTTCAATGTGTGTGCTGGGATGTCGAATGTTCCTAATGACTGGAAGAATGCTGTCATTGTTCCTTTGTACAAAGGCAAAGGCAGTAAGAGTGAATTTAAGAATCATAGGGCAATTAGTTTGAGCATTCCAGGCAAAGTTTTTGGGAACGTCTTAATTTAGAGTGTGTGGGGAAAAACTACAGACAAGATTTGGGTTGTACAGTGTGATTTCATGCCAGGTAAAGGTTGCATGGACCAGATATTCACATCGCAACAAGTGATTGAGAAATGAATGGCTGCAAGGAAGAAATTATATTGTGCATTTGGGGATCTAGAGAAAAACGTCGTTTGGTCAGCCATTTTAATCAAATGCCTTCATATTCCTCTATCCTTCCACCAGTCTTCTTCCTAAAAACACTTTCATTCTTCTCCTCTCACTTGCACAGTTTGTTATCTAATCCTCCCATCTCTTTCTTTGTCTCCCTTGCAGTCTTTTTCCTGCATACATCATCTCCATAATTCTCTTTGATCGTATCTCCTTTTCCATCCTCTTTACCTGCCCATGCCATCTCATTCTGGATTCCTCTACTACTTCATGTACTCCCTATACCTCCATTCTTTTCCAGGTAACCTTATTCCTAAACTTGTTTTTTCTTGTGGCATTTAACACGCTCCTCACAAACTTCATTTCTATGGCCTCCACTTTCCTAGTCTCTCTTACATTCAATGTCCAAGTTCCTGTTGCATATGTAACTGTGGGTACAAAGTATGTCCTATACAGCAATTTCTTATGCTACTATATCATGAATCCAAATTGTTTGTTTGGGCATAAATAATTAGTTTCATTTGGGTTACTTTGTTTGAAGTCTGAAGTGGTAACTGCTCATCCATTGTCTTTAGTTCAAATAGTGAATCCAATAAAGTATGCAATTTAGTGTTTTAACATTGTTTGTGGTAATAGAGAATTTCCCTATTATTTTTATGTTCTTTTTTGTAGAGGCCAAATACACATTCAACCATAAGATATATAAAATTGTTATTTGTCTATTTCAGGGCGGGTTTTCCAAAGCTGCAAGCCTGCCAAACAATGCTGAAAGCCATCAGCAACTATTTTGTTAATGTAATGTCATCTTCGCTCAAGCAAATATATTTTGTTCTCTTTGATATGGAGAGTATAGGCATTTATACGGCAGAGTTCGCACAGTTAGACATTTAGAGGGGGAAA
Organism: Timema shepardi; assembly: GCA_902151425.1. NCBI lineage: Eukaryota > Metazoa > Arthropoda > Insecta > Phasmatodea > Timematidae > Timema > Timema shepardi. Next base: position 144,672 of record CABFVX010000067.1, read on the forward strand.
AAATTATAGGGGAGGTATAACCGTTGTTACCAATTCATGTGATTCATAGTATTGAAAAGATGAAAGTTTTAACATTATTACTTGATGTACAGGATGGGATCAATTTTGAAAAAAGAAAAGTTTATTAGTATTTACTTTTTTAGATTTATGTGCATTTTATAATGTACATTTATAGACTGTTTTCCTTAAAAATTTTAGTATTGAAGATATTTATTTATCTTTGTTGAGTATTTCTTCTAACACTATATTATTATTGAACTATTGTGGCTGTTAGAATATTCTTTTATTACAATTAATTGTATTGTAATTGCATTAGTGTTTTGTTTTTCACTTATGTTTTCTAAAAATATTATTATATTTGCTTTGTTCATTTATATATTATGGACAAATCTTTTTTATTGTTTTTCAAACAAATTTAAACATAATTATTTTATGTTAATTTAAATCAAATATAATATTAGTGATAAATCAAGAGCTTTACAACAATTTCAAATACTTGTTTTAGTCAAGTCACAAGTGAGAAGTTTGTGAGGGTGAATGTAATACTTGAAACCATAGTAATTTCACTAGGAATATATAAACTTGTGAGCAAATGGGGTAACTGAAATGCGGTAAGTGCCTTATCATCAGGTACTGCACAATTTTCATAAATATTTAACAGGTTTTATTTTTTTCATTTCAAATGGATATTATAGAATTAAAGAAATGTAATTTTCAACATTTTTGTTGTTGCTTATAGTATTTAGGGGTGCATAAGACTTTTAAGACTTCTTTGCTAGGAAGCCTAGAAACATATTCCTGATCCTAAACTGATTTTTAGGATCTAAAGCTATTTGTTTGTTGAAATCACACCAAGAACAAAAGTGTCTTATTTTTTTTATTTTTTAACAGTTGCGGCACCAATTGTGCCTGATTAGTTTTGAAAATTGAAAAACTGTCTTTCTGTTAATAACATTTTATCATTAACCACTTCATTACAAATTTATCAAAACAAAATACAGTGAATCTCACGTTTAACAAAAATCTTAGAACATATTTTGTATTTTATTCATTAACGGTAATTTTGTGAAACTAAGCCTATTGGGAAAATCTGCCTTTGAAAAATAGCATAAACACATTTAATGAAATTACAGATTTGGGTAGTGATACATGAAAGATTAAGAGAATCAAATTGAAAGACATACTCAATATGGATTTCACAGTTAAAATAGAAAATCAATTGACAATTTACAGAGCTCTCATCAATCAAAATGGTAACTATAGCTTCTTAATGAAAGTTAAAGTAATTCTTCAAAATGGATTACAACGTTCATTAGCAGCCAAACTTTTCTTTTTTAAATTGGGGTTAAGGACTGCAAACATTTTGAAATCACTGTAAGAAGAATATTTTTATCACATTAAGAGTATATAATTTCCTTAAAAAAATTGATCAGAAGCATTAATTCGGTAAAATAGTTTGTTAAAAGTATGCCTAACAGTAAAGCGAACAAAAATTAGAGTAATAATCTCTCATTCTTAAAATTTCTTTGAAACATATTTGTTATTTCACAACACCTTTACCAACTTATGTAAGGAAATCACATACATTTTATAATTAACACCCATAGACATTAGGGTGAGCAAAGCTTTGAGAGTTATCAGGTTTATTCTAATATTCAACAGCTAATTTTTTTTTTTAGTAAAAACATAACTGACAGCTAGAATACATTTATTTTAAATCTCTGTAATTATTCACTGTTATTTACAATGTAATAATTGGATTTGAACATTTTGAAGTCAAAATATTTAACAGATTTGGGTTTGACGTCACTAGAAAAACTTCAAAGTATATTACGACTATTAATGTTCACACAAAATATGCGATTTGAAATTACTTTCAGTAGTGTACCCACGAGGGGGGGGTGAGCAGCTTGAGGAGGCTCCAACCTCCCCACCGTATCATTTACCTACTATAAATAATCAGTTATTTTTGTGAAAGTGTTGTGAATTATGAAAACTATCACTCTAAAATTAGTAAATGGACTTTGCAATCATTAACACCAGTTTTAAGGTAAGTTTTCTACAGTAGCCATACAATGATGTTTCAAGTTTAAAAATACAATTTCTTGGCTTAGTTTATTTTTATTTTGTGTACATCCTTTATTCATATATAATCAAAGTATGGAATCCCATAAATATTGAATAACATGTTAAAACACAACAATATAGCCTCTGTAATTTAGATTTTTTTTAAAAACATCTTATTGATGTATATAAAATAAATAATACGTATGGATTAAGATTTACTGATAACACCATACAAAGTTAATTTTGCATAAAAAACACACCTAAACAAATAATTAAACACATTTATTTACTCACAAAAAATGTATAGCCTATACTTTTAACAGTAATATAATATCTCAAAAAACAATTTATATATTAGTATGCACTGTAGTGCTAAAAAAAATGCAGTATGTGATGTGCAATATTAGTCTTGTTTTCAAAGTAAACCTAACAGTATATTTCTTTAAAATGAAGGATTTGCTTGTTTTTATTAATGGATTTACTTAGAATGGAAAAAAAAAAATAGGTGTGCACCCAGTTTCATAAATAAAAGTTAACCTACACAACACAAAGTGTAACCTTTTTTTTAATTCAGCAATAACTTGTTTAACTACAGTGTGTGAAATGTTTGGTAATTTATTATTTAAAAAAAATTACTTCTACTGCTTCATTTGAAGATATTGACAGATAAAACAAACGGATTTCAACTAATTTTATGGTTTGTTCTTTTTGGTTATATATTTTTTAAATTGTGATTTTTAATATAAGATTTTATTTTGTAAACATGTCTGAAGTGGCTTTCATAAAATGTTTATGAAAATGATTGATTTAAGAGTATTGGAGTTTGCTAAAACAAGTGTGTTCTATATTGCTCAACTGAGAAAACTCAAAGAGAAAAAATAATTATATTGAAAGTTATTTATGTACATAGCATTAGTATTGTTAAATTTATTTTGGCTTTTTCATTCTTATATCAGTATAATATTGTTTATGGATGTCTATCATAGGATTAGCTATGCTTGGTAAAAATTGGCTTCTATTTTATATACTACTTAATTGAAAATCTAAATGGTTTGCAATTAAAACCACTACTTATCTTAGATTTTAAATATTCAACTTTAATAATTATATCTTTAGAAAAGTTAAGTATTTGTGTGTAGGCTTTTTCCAGATGTTAAAACACAAAAATACTAAAGCTCCTATTCCTTCTTTAACTATTAATAACTTTCCTTGGACTTTTTTGATTAAAATTTTATTTAAATTGTATTCATCAAATGTATTTGTAGCTTAAATGTATCCTCTTAATAGTTTACTTTTATGTAAATGCTTGTAAGTATTTAACATGACTCAAATAGTTTTATAATTTACTTTTGTCGAGTCAGCATTTTTAGTCAAACCATTATTTTAGTGTTAGTTTTCTTGCATTTAAAGGTAAACTACCCTTCCTTTTTTAAAAAGGAATGTGTTCCTATATACCATCTGATGCGTTTCCTTAAAGCCCACATAGTATCTACAGTAATTGTAAACTCTTACTGTTAAGGCACTAATCTTTAAGAGTTTTGGTGTGATATTTGATTAGCCAGAAGCATTAAATAAAATTTGTATTAGTGTCCAAGAGATTAAAATGGAAATAATTAAATGTTTGGGAATATGAAATATTCACATGTTCTCTTTGAGTCACTTTACATTGCACTCTAAAAGTACCAATCATCTAACCACCGGTTAAGGCTAACCCTAGTTTATAATGAACTACCGACTTTTACAGTAAAATATAAGTTTTGAGTGTCTTACAGGGAGATACATTCCATTTGTATAGTGTCAAGACTTTGTTTCGACTAATCTTAATGAAAAGGCACCTTTGATTGGTTATTTCTATAGTGGGTTATTGTGAAATGAAAGAGAATTTATTTAGATGTGCATGGCTCACCAATTGCTTATATTTGAGTTTCCTGAATTGGTTGGAATTTTCAAATTATACTTGATTGCCTTAACTTATCATCAAATGATTCCAGCCCTGTGGCTAGGTCGGTTTAGTAAAATGTCTCCATCTTTCTCTATTCGGTCTCTATTCGTCTCCTTTCACTTGAACATCTTCTGTTATCTGCTCCTTCCATCTTTTTCTTGGCCTCCCTTGTAGTCTTTTCCCTACTTTATCTCCAGCATTCTCTTTGGTATTCTCTCATTTTCCATCCTCATCACATGCTCAAACCATCTTAAGTCTTGCTTCCTCTACTAACTCATATACTCCCACTCTTTCCTGGGTAGCTTCATCCTGTTTCTCCTTGTGACAGCCAACATGCTCCTCAAAAACTTCATTCCTAGAGCCTCCACTTTTCTAGTCTCTCTTACAGCCATTGTCCATGTTTCTGCTGCATATGTGACAAAGGGTACAAAGTATACCCTATACAACACTTCCTTACACTTCAAGGGCACTTCTCTTCTCCATAGCAGATCTCTTACACACTTATAAAGCAATTCTCCCTGCTTCCCTTTTCTTATTAAATCCTCTCTAACACTCACCTTTCACCTCATTCTTGCTTCCAAGATAATTTACATTTTGTACTTTTTCATTTCTACTCCATGCAACTTATAGCTTTATTAGGCCTTATCCTCTTCATTACCATCACTTCACATTCCTCGTTCCATTCTTATAGTAACTTCCTTAAGTAACTATGAAGTCATTTTATTGTTAATATGAAACCATGCCCAAAAAAACTCTTTAGTTAGAATTAATATGGTTTGTTCTTTAAATCTTTTCAATTTTCAATGGTAGCATATTGAAATGTTGAGTTATTTCCACTAAAAGAAATATGACTTGGCTAATGCCTACCATTTTTATTTTTCAAGCATCAATTAGCTCTCCAACTAAAACTGATTGTTCTGATTAAAGTTATGAACACTTTGAAAAGAATGTTGTCTTTAACTGGTCACGTTAAAATAAATATTGTGGCTAACCTCTAACCATTGGTAAGAGGCCATCGAAAACTATAGTAACACTGTAAAAACAGCACTGTGGTTTCTCATATTTTGTGTACCTCGATGTATAAACCGGTGTGTAAAACTGGGTCAATCAAGTAGTTTTGAAAATTTTCCTGATTGATTGATGCCAGTTTTTGAATATTTGTGTTGGAATAATTTAGTATTTAGACTGTATTTTGTTTATTCTCACTAGTTTTCCAAATTTGTGGAGAGTTGACTTATGTGATAGCTGCATTTAGTTTCTTCTTACTGTGAGTAAATTATTAAATTGTTTGGTTTTCAAAATATATAATGGTTCAGATTTACAAACATGTTTTCTCTCCCCCCCACCCCCCCTCAAAAAATAATTCTTGAGACAGTAAATTTTTTACACTTCATTTCTGTCTGCAATTATTGGAACTTGTTCCATAATAAATTTTTTTAAATACCACCATAAATTTAAAAAAAACCAATAGCGTTCTGATTTAATACAATCAACAATGAAAAGTTTCCAATTTGGTCCCTGCTGGTAGTGTACCTAATATTAATTTGAAATTTTCATTTGTTTAACTATTTTATGTATTTTTATTTACTCGAATGAGTTAAGTTTTCAATGAATATGATTGGTTAAGTAAGTTTAAAAGCTTTAGTTCACAAAATATGTCTAATGTCAATCAGAATATTACAGAACTTAAGTGGGAAAATTAAATATGGTTTAACAAGTGGTTCTGATTGATCCCTTTACGTTTAGGAGCTCCCAGGTTCTTTGGCCTTTAAAAAAAATCAAACTTTTTCTAGCAATAGCTAAGTTTATGTTGACAAGTTTGTTCTTTTTGACACAAACATGCGCTTTATTTTAAGGCCAAACTACAAATTAAAGAAAAATATTTAGAAATCATACTTTAAAAATATATCAAAAGTGCTATTTCTTTTTATATCAAATAAATCCATAATATTTTTGTAGAATTATGTGAGAAAAATACTTTTATATTCTCTTAGATTATGAGTAAACCTATTAGATACTAGTATGTTAATTTTTGGGATAACAATTGGAAAATAGTCCTTTTAAATTTAGACTTTTTGTGATATAATTGCTTTTATATTTTCTTTAACATATTGTGTATACTTTTTATTTATCAAAATTGACTAATATAACTAATATTATTCTTATGTGATCCATAATTATTGTCACACTGATTTTAAGGTTGTATGTTTTAAGGTGTGTATTATATCCTTCGCATTACACATCCTCAATACATAGTAATAAAAACAACAGGGTAGAGATGATAAAAAGTTTTTAATTCATCTAGCTAATTGCACATGATGTCTGTCACCTTCAAGCTAGGTTGATGCAAGCGCTTAACTAGAGTATTCCCACAAAATGTGTTTGCTGTTCATATTACTTTATCGTGATATATTTACATTTAGTCATATAAATTAAGCAATGTTTTGAACATTCAAAGTTCTGTATTGACTGATATAAATATTAACTAATGTAAGATCTTACATTATTTTAACACTACATTGATGACATCTTTGATTCTAATCTAGCAATGTATAATTATGTTGTTTTCCAGTCTTTTTCATTATAAATTAATCCTATAATTAAAATAAGTTTCCACATTTATTTTATTTCAATGTTACATTTGACCTCATTAAGTAGGGAGAAAATATGATTATATGTATTCCGCCTATACACATACTTAAATAGTAAGCAGTAGATTTATATACTATTTAGCCATTTTCCCACAATTATACAGTTGATGTTTTAAAACTAGTTGATAATCGCTATGCATAAACCCCCTTGTCTCTCGTCGCGATTGAAGATTCAAGTCAAATAAATAGGTCATCTTTCTAATTATCTTCAATAAATTACCATTCTAATACTGCACAATATAAACCATTTCAACGGCACCATAAAATTATATCTCTAATCTTGACTTACTTTATAAGGTTTAATTTAATATTGAAATAAAGGTAATCAGTAAACTAATTTAAACAAAATAACCGGTGATAAATAGGGCAAAATGATATTACAAGTACAGTCTATGGTAACATAATCATCATCATCATCTGCTGTTTCCAGCCTGTCACTGGATCGGTTTAGTAAAATGCATCCATCTTTCTCTCACTTGAACACTTTCTGTTATCTGCTCCTCCCATGTATCTATTGGCATCCTCTCTTTTTTACATCCTCATTACATGCCCATACTATCTCAGTCTTGCTTCCTCTACTATCTCATGTACGCCCTTATCCCCATTCTTTCCCGAATAACTTCACTTCTAATCTTGTTTCTCCTCGTGACAGCTAACATACTCCTCACAAACTACATTACCATGGCCTCCACTTTCCTAGTCTCTCTTGGTAACATACCAAATGCATTAATCTAAAAAACACACATAAACTTTTGTGTTTGTTGTTATGAAATGTATTGAGATGTTCTAGTTCAAGATACTTGAAACACTTTGACCAAACAACAATAAACAACAAATTATACTCATTGGAAATTTAATTGAAATTAATATAACATTTAGAGTTAGTTAAAATTTGAATCAGAATATTGGAAAAAAAATTATGAATCTCAGAGGAAATAGAAATAATAACATAAAAATAGAAACAGTAACTCATCATAATGAATTGTTTTCAGCTTGTGGCGGGGTCTGTTCAGTAAAATGCCTTCATCTCCATCTTCCACCATTCTTCATCCTGCACTCTCTTCCTTGGTCTTCCTTGCTGTCTCTTCCATACATAATTCATATCCATTAATATTCTTGAAATCCTCTCCCCTTCCATCCTCATTACGTGTCCATACCATCACATCCTAGCTTCCTCTGCTATCTCATATTCTCCAACTTTAAACCTTACATCTTCATTCCTAATCTATCTCTTTTGGTGACAGCATGCTCCTCAAAAACTTCATTCCCATGGCCTCCACTTTCCCTGTTTCTCTTTTATCCAAAGTCCAAGTTTCTACTGCATACGCTACTATGTGTATGAAGTACGCTCTATACAGTATATAGTAACTAAATATGTTTTTAAAAGTCTTAGAATGTATTCATTATAACATTCAGTATGTGAGTTAAGTGTTAAATTACTAGTCTGGGGCCTGGTTGTATTGGTTGTCCTATAATTATGTTGGTGTTGAACCATCAATTGGAAGTATTCGAATTTTACATCAAGTATATTTCAATTGAAAAATTGCAATAATACCTTAGTGAGTAAGTACCGTTTTTCTTATTCTGACTAAATTCTTTACTCTCACAAAAGTTTATTTTTATAATTGAAAATTTGCTTCACTTCACTCCCAACCCCCTCAAAAATAATGTTACTGTTTATTTTTTCAAACTTCCTCAAGACATAAATTATAGTAGCCGGATGAAAATGTATGTAATTTATTTCCATGTGCAAACCTGAGAGTAATGTTACCATTTTCATTTAAACTAAAAAATGTTTCTTACTCTTGTGACAACAATAATATCTAAAGTATGACAGTTTTATTACAATTCTATTGTTGCATGAAGTGGCTTGAGGCATCGATCTACTTGGAGCTGATTTCACACTGTGCGTATGTCTCTACCTTGAATTTGAATTATGATGTCCATGATCCTTTCTTAGGTGTGTCATAAAAAACACAATTCAATTGCAATTTGAGTGTGGCTACAAGTGGTACAGAACTTGAACATGAATCTTTTAGTCATTTAAATGTGTGTTTATTAGTCAGTTTATGTCTTAACAATTTGTTAACATATATATGCAACAGAAAACATTAAGTTAAGTACAGTTAAATTTTGTACACGGCATAAACTAAAAAAAAATTATGTGTTGTATAATGGGTTTAATAGAAATAAGACTTTTATTTATATGTCCATGGATATTTTTGTTTTGCAAAGTATTAAGACTATTTTTTCACTGTGTTTCAGATAAACTTACATTTATTTAATTTGTGTCCAATACAAAAGCAAATATACTATAATCTTATTTTAACTGTAATTTATATTTGAGAAGTGTGATAAAATGTGTCCAAATATCACCTTCACCTTGTGTTGTCCTTCCATATCCTAAATATAACAATTCAACATAATTGAAAGTGAAGTTTTAAAGTATACTTTAGACACAATAAGTTTTGTTACTTTGTGCTAGTGTGCTATCTAAGATCAATTTCTGAAAGTCTGTTAGTTTTTTTTTTATTATATAACAGGTTGGTATCATTCTTCTGCAACATTTAGACTCATTTCTCTTGTGTGTATGATTTTATCTCTCAACAATAATCGTGTTTTGTAATTTGGTTAGCAAATATCATCTGTGCCAAAAATGTTGTACAACAAAAAATAAAAAGCATAAGATGAACAAAGTCTGCAACAAAGAATAATTAATTGTCCTTATACAATATTAAAATGTTTTTTCCTTATATTTTTGTATGTGCTCAATTTATTAATTTGTGCTCATCTTAGTGTTTGTAGCTAAAGTTATGTTTATTGTCATTGTTCGTGTGTGGGATCGTTTGTGTGTGAAAATGCACCTGATTTTACTTTGGCATTTGAACTAAGTAGAAATGTTAAAGTACCGTACAGAATATAATTTTTTTTAGACACTGTCTTAATACCTGTTCGGACTATTTGCGTGTGCATAAAGGTCAAACATTATATGTATTCAAGTTAATATATTTTTATCAAATGACAGATAGGGACTAACATGTTTGACTCTGAACTCAGAAACTGGCTGGTGCACTGGAGAATGATTTACACCTTCTCACCAGGCAAATGGCATATTTAATCAATTAAATATCATGCCTAAAATACATTTGTTTAGCATATCCACAACATCCATGTCATCAGATTCAACTGTAACTGAAATATTTTTTCTACAATTTGAAAAAAATAAAAACTATATTAAATAAAAATTCATAATCTACCACTATTGCCTGTCACTTAAAAATTGATTACTTACTCTATGGCATTAGGAACCCAGTTAATTTCTGCACTTACCAAAGTACACCAACCATACCTATTTAGAGTTAGTTTTATCCAATTCCTTTCATTATACCCTATTTATTTCAGTTCCTTTCTAATGTTATCCTCCCACCTACGTTAAGGTTTTGCCAATGGTCTTTTTCTATTGGGTTTGCCTGTAAATACACAGAACATGGTTCTAGATTCTTCCATTAATGGTGAATGTTCTACCCATCAATCTACGAGACGATCATCCTAACAATGTATTGTGATTAGTACATGTTATGTAACCTCCTCCATCCCTTTTTGGACCAAATATCTTACTAAGCACCTTGTTTTCGAACATCCTAAATTAGTTTTCACCAAGAGACCAAGTTTTACATCCATAGAAAGCAACCAGTAAAACTATTATTTTGTATAGTCTGAATTTTACATTCCTTGAAAGTAGATATGTCAACAACTTACTGACCAAGTAATAGCATGAATTTCCAATCTAATATCGTTATTGCTAATTAAAATTGTTCCTAAGTATATAAACTCAAGTGTTACATGATATGTTGCTTGAAGTAATCTCTAAATTATTGTCCTCTCTCTATGTGTTCTCTGATCATAAACATAGTCTTTTCAGCATTCACTATTTTAAAGAAATAAATAATAAAATATGTTAGTCTGATTGTTAGATTTGCATGCTAAAGTGGGAGAAAATACACCACCAGTTTCCTGGAGGTAAGCTATGGGACAAAAAACAACTTTGGGGAAAGAAAAAATGTGTGAGGATATAACCTAAGCCAGAGCTAGTGAATCTTTTTTGAGAGCACATACCCAAAAATGTAATTAGATTTTAAAAAAGTTGTATACTAATAGGAATTGTGAGAAGAAAAATTAATTTTGAAAAGTTTTTGTCATTATTATTATATAGCTCTTGAAAGAAAACCTACTTTCACTTTTAGATACATTTTTTATATATATATATTAAAGAAACCAGAAAAATATGAAAGGGTAGATAGTTCAAACTTCACACTTCTTTCACTGTAAAAGATGTATTGGCTACATCTTCAGATGTTTGTTACTACTCAAACCTCTTATATAGTTTTCATTCTACCAGAACTCATCAGGATGGATGTTGCGTCAAACCATTCACAGTGCCACCTAATAAATTATAATAGAATGAAGCCGAGATCGAATAATTGAGCATTAATGATCGATTATCTTCATGGGGCGGCCATTACCTTTTTGTCCAGTGGCACCAATGTAAGTGTGAACTTGTTCCTTATTCCATAAATGACTGAGTGGTGGTTCTTTTTAGCACCGTGTCTTTCTAGTTTTTTTTTAGTTATATGCATATGTACCAATTATACTAATATCAAAATGATTAAAATTTAATTTAGAGGAATTGTACCCAAATTTGCAAGGAAAAAGATTGTAAAACCACCCAGAATACACCCAACCTGAATTTAAACCCCGATTTCCCAATCTTCAACAGTCCAGTCTATTGTGAGGTCGACACCTTAGACCCTGCGGCCCCCAAAGAAGGTGTTTAATTTATTAAATTGAAATAATTATATTATGGTGGCTGATAATGTATTTTGCAGTTATTCTTTTTTTTTTAAGTGAAAGTTTTCTCAGGTAACTTTTTTTTGTGAAATGTTATAAATTAAAAAGTTTTAAAAATCATTTTTTATAATCGGTATTTCCACAAGAATAAAATTAATAACATTGTGATAGGAACTAACATAATTATTATCTTTTGTTATTCATGGTTACATTATAGATTTATTGAAATCATAATTAAACTTGGGGCTATTTTCTATTTAGTTGCTATATTATCAATTTAATTGATAACTAAACCTTTGAACAGTTTTGAACTCTTTGGTATAGGTTTGTCAGGCCTGACATAGGCCCTCAGGAACAGCCATAACACTAGCACATGTATATTCTAAACTCCAGTTTTAAACCTCAAAAAAGAAAATAAGGGCTATGCAATTCTAGTTTGCTTTTGCCTGTCAGTTTGATTTCAATTTTAACGCTAGAACTTTTAATTTTGGTTCATTTGAGGCAGCTATGTCTACAGTTTGGAAGTAAAATTTATTTATACAAATACAAAAATGTATAGAGCTTGAATTTACAAAATAATGGAGCTTATCTTTACACACAGAACTATTACATGGTGGCCGCGGGTCAGGAAAACTGGGAGTAAGTCTCACAACCAGAGGAAAAGACTTAAAAATAATAAAAATCATTGTTTTTTGCCAGGAAAGCCAGTGAATTATGCTGGAATTTTATTCCATATAGTTTGAGTAAACACCAGTTAATGGGTTTAATTATTCATCAATTTAGTCAATAGTTTTTTTTAATGTATTTGAACTTTATTAATAGACTGCAGCACCTCATTTAAAATTGATTTAGCCACTAAGTAGTGTAGGCACTAAATAATTTTGGAACTGGATAGCAGCAATAACTCTCCCAGTGAGAATTATTTTATTACAAATTTGTTGTATTTTTTTCTCTAATTTGCTATTGTCTATATACTTAGATTTAATGCAAGTTCCTCAATTTTACTAAGACATTGTAACATACTTTTTAAATACTTTGTCAATTTTTCCCAAGGAAAACTCGATAAACCCTTTGGGGAGTTGTGCAGTCCTAGTAAAAACAATGGTTTCATTTTTTTTTTTTTTTACATTGATGGTTCAGTTATTCACATAGAATTTGAAGAGCAATTTTTAATATCAGTGTTGATAATACTTTTGGTAAAATTTTACAAATATCCATACATATCTTTTTGTTTTATTAATGTGCCAGCACATTTTAAAGATAGCAGATCATTCGGGATACTGGATGATCTCACCATTTCAAAAGATGTCTTAAAAAAATGCAAATTGTTGAGTGTAGATTCTGCTTGTGTAGTGGGATTTAATTTTGTTTTAATTTGCTGTACTTCACTAAATAGTAGATACAGCTGTTTACTCCAATGAATTTAAAACCATTGTTGATGCAGATAGAGGATAGTGTTGAAGTTAAGGAAATAAACTTCAACTATTTTTTTAAATTTGTAAATAACTTGTAGTAAAACAATTAACCATCAATAAGCTATTTAAAAAATAAACCCTTTTTTTCATTTTTATAAATCCATATTTATGCCAATCTTAAAGAATGGGTTGTAACACTAAACACAATCTCTCAAAAAGTGTACAGTGTGGTATTTTGGCACCTGAAAATATTTGGTTGCAAGCTGGCAATACCATATTTTTTCTGACTCTTGACTGTACAGTATTCATCTTTTTAGTTAACAGCATTTGGCTATCTGTTGTTTAAATCTCTCAGTATAGTTCTAACTCGTGTAAGCTGCAGTACATACGTTTATCACATATGTGTTAGAACTGAGTATAATTTGTTAGTTACAGCTGGTTCCCAATATTATTATCATTAGCACCGTGTCTTACTACCCATTCGGGTTGTACGCACTTATGCCAATGTGTAATGGTAGGGTGATTGTGAGATGAAATGGAGGACCTACAGTTTAATGTGGGATCCGAACCACGGTGGAGGCCTGGCATTACCCCAGATTCACAAGTTGTGAATAATACACGTCTTGTCAGAGGAGAAGGAAGGGTTTGGCAATCAGATAAATCTGTGCCGGGACTGAAGATTGAACCCCAGACAGAAGTCTTGACCCCTTACCCCTAAACCGTCAGGTCACCTTGGTTCCCAATAAAATCATTACATGTACATTTTTCTACATTTGTTCACAATCCATAGTGAAATCTCAAGGCGCCTGACTTTTTAAAGAATTAATGTCCTCATTTGTATGTTTAGACCAATAAAAAAAAGATCAATGTTGGGTCCACAAGGGTCAACACTTCGTATTAAATTTCAACTTCCGGTTAAAAATCTTCGACATTTTATTAGGTGTTGCAAATCTTCATGCCATCACATTGCTATTAAATTTCTCATTAATAAATGTTGACCAATAAAAAATGTAAATATTGACTATTGAGTCTAAAATGGATATAGATCATTGTTGTACAATCATTTCTCCTAAGAGGTTAAAGGAAAAATAACAAACTTTTCGAGACTTATATTTAGTTACTCTATGGCATTGGAGAATAATTGTATCTCTTTACAAATAAAGCCAACAAAATCATATTAATATATTTGCCAATATCTCAGAAACTGTTGGTTTTATAAAAATATATTTCATGTAAAAGTTTGTTTATTTTTAATAGTACTACAATTTTGCAATGATAAGTTATTTAGTATCCCAAATAGGTGCGGAAATACGGAAGTTTCTGCTTCTGTAAAGTACCCTAAAAATTCATTTTCATGCGAAAATAAAAATAGTTTATTTATAATCTTAATCAACACCTAGATATGAATTTTAATCAAAATTGTTAGTCGATTTTGAGAAAAACATTTTTTTTTCTCTTTTCGCCCTTTCTTAAACTACTCTTAATTTTAAGTTTAAGCAAACAAACAGACAGACATCATTGCAAAGATCACTTTTTAGGGTTTGGGGGAGTTGAGATGTCAACATTTTAGGTTAGTTTTATTTGTCGCAATAATTTTACCTTTTGTGTTCAAAAAGTTAAAAAATATATATATTTATGTATAGCTTGAAAGTTATTGATCTTATAAAAATATGCTTATAAAATATTTGTGTTTTAAAGAGACCTACATATTTGTAATGATGAGTAATTTTATATATCAAATAGTTTAGGAGATATATTATTATATTATTTTTCTCTTTTTGCCCTTCAGTAAACTAACCTCAATTTTAGGGTTAGATATCCAATTTCGAAAATCCCTTGGGGCAACCTTATGAAAACCCTATATAGCAAGTTTTAGCCCATCGGTTAAATAGTTTAGGCTCTAGTTGGAGGTACAGACAGACACGGAAAATCAAAAACCACTTTTTTGATTTGGGGGGGGTCATGAAACGTCAAGATTCATCAAAATCTTGAGTTCGATTTTTTTGACGATCACTATACTTTCTCTACCTGTAAGATAGTGAGAAAGTAAAAAATGGATGTTTACAAATTTGATAGCTACCACAAACTCAATTTTATTGGATAATAAAATTGACACGAAAACCAAACTCGATACATGTGCATATTCATCAAATACTTATGAGTATCATTAACCACAGCCACTGGCGGCAGAAGTTGACATTTATACTGACGTTTGTACAATAAATACACTCCAAGCAGCTGCTGATTTCACACATCGCCCACTTTGGTGGCCTCGTGGTCTAAGGCACTATTCTTCCGATAGACTAGACTGCCAATGACAGAGAGATCGTGTTTCAATCCTGGTTGGATGTACCTAAGGTAGTTTTTCCTAAATGGTTTCCCATTCATGCAAATGCGGGTATACTTCCTCTAAATTCAACCTTCCTAATCCTTAACCCATTAGTGTAATTAATATGTAGGCGTATAATCCGAATGGATAGGAAGAATGTGTTAAAAAAAATAGAAATAATATTGCCGAGATATTCCTTTTTGTCTTGCATTTTCCACCACTCTCATTGTGTGTCATCACCAATCCGTTTTACCATCTGTGACAAAATCGTGTGAATTGCCTGAGCATTGCTTCTTACTATCCATTTGGACTATCTACATATTAACAATAAAGTAGGAATAAGGTAAGGTAAAATTTTATGGGGAATGTATCCACATCGGCATGAAAGTAAAGTGGAAAACAATTTTTTTTTTTAACCCACCTTTAGTACAACTGGCCAGTATTCGAACAAAATGGGATTATATTGACCCCTTGCCCCGCAGTAAAAATGTTATTGTGTGTGGCATTAAGTGTCAAGTATTCATTTTGACAGTGATATCTTGAAATTAAATTTGTAGATTATTTTTAAAACACCTTTAAAATGGCATGATAAATTAGTGGGTCTACTCATTTCAATGATTTAATACAGATTGTTAGTTGTTTACCTCAAAGCTATAGAATTATTGTAATATTTTAATAACAGCTTAATAAGTACATATTCTTTTAGCACATCTTACTAACTGTTCAGGTACTTGAATAGGGTAGAGATGAGGAAGGAAGTATTGTGAGGTAATCTACCCGCATCGCCATAGAAAAGTGTGAAAACATTTAGGGAAAACCACCTTCGGTAAATCCGATCGATATTCAAACTCTGATTTCTCCATCATCATCGGGCCAGTCTAACACAGAGTAATGCCTCAAAACATACTACCACTAAAGTGAATAATTAGTAAATTACTGTGCCGGTTTTTTAATTTACATTTAAATTCATATAAAAAAAAGTTGATTATTACCAAGCATTTGAAAACGTGTAATTTTAAGGAACAACATATAACTTAATCTTTTCAAAACACGTTATTTATCCCCTCACGTCAAGGTTCTATTTTGTAAGAAGAGTATTATTCTTTTTCTTGTTTTATTGTTACTGCCTTGTGAGGGTAAGGAGATGCTAAGAGTTTGAATGAGTGTTAATTAACTCAACAGTACTGTGTGAATTGTAAATAATGGTACAACAGTGTGTTAAATTTTATACTGTAGCCCTTGACTGTTCAGAGTTAAAAAAATATTACATTAATAATATTCCAAACTGTTTTTGTTAGGACTTAAAAGATTTCTATTGCTTTTATGTGAACAGAATATAAAACTGATAGAATATGCTGATTTGAAACTTTAGTATTAGAACTGTGAATGTAAGCTCCATATTCAAAAAATATTAATTTGATGTTTAAGATTTGTATACACTCGGATGTTATAACATCTGGATATCCAGAATTTGTTATATTTTATAGTCTGGCATTTACTCAATAGACATGTTTTTATGAAAATAAGTGTGGTGAAGGTGTTTTTCACGCATAATTTGATATATAAAAGGTACTTTTATCATTATTTTGTGTTAAAAATATGTTTTACTGCCTTGAATCTAATCAGGGATAATTATAATAGTGCTCCGTTTTGTTGTAAGGGAGCTATAAAATAAAAAAGACTGAAGTTTCGAGTATCCATCTTTAAAATGGAAGATATGGATAATTTAAATTTAACAGATTAATAATATTTTTAATGTAAATTAAATACAAACGTGACATTGATAGACATCCTTAATTGTAACTTTTTTTATATTCTTTCCTGAAAAATCCGGGGAAATATTTTTTCCCCGCTCGTGTTTTGGGAACAACCAATTTCCTACAGTCCAGGATCCAACATAGCCCTAATTTTATTTGTTCAGTATGTCTACATTTTTATGCCATTTGACTGCATGTGTGTAAATTTGTCCCTGGAAATGGGTTCAACAAATTTGACCATTATGGCTCAGGCCTTCTTAGATCTAATAAGCCTACGGAAATGTGAAAGTGATTCTTATGTTTGGTAGTCAATATGGATTATTTTTTTCGGGCTCTCTAATACAAGCTATGGATGATTATTATTGCACATGATATAGTGAACTCCAAATCCCTTACATCATGCACTTAAACACTGTGTTAGGACTAAAAATGATTTGACTCAACTAGGGTTAAAAATAACAAGCTATCCAAGAGGTGATTGAGCAACACATTAATGGTCTTA
Source organism: Timema shepardi (assembly GCA_902151425.1). Lineage (NCBI taxonomy): Eukaryota > Metazoa > Arthropoda > Insecta > Phasmatodea > Timematidae > Timema > Timema shepardi. The sequence goes on from CABFVX010000067.1 coordinate 162,183, forward strand.
CCACAGCCTGATTGTACTAAAATATTTGTATTTTCAAAAGTTTGTTTAAAATCCTCCAGCGAATAAGTTATTTTTTATTCAAAGTTGATCACAAATCAAAGACTGATGCTTTAATAGTGTTTATACGATTTTATTCATAATATCAAACTAGGAGTATAACAAAATATTACAATAATGATAATAATATAATGCAGGTTATTACAATAAATTACACACAAGACTAGGTGAATTATAAGTTAAATTCATGAGGATTGGTCCGTTATTATTATACATTACAATAATCAGACTTGCCATTGAAAACTTGAACCAGTGATAATAAAAATAAGGGCGGAAAGCTTTAGAGATTTTGTATTCTTAAAAAAAATGGTATAAGAAAATAAGCTTCTATAGGAGAAATATAAAACAATTTGACAAATATATATTTTGTAAGCAAAGTTTAGGAAATAGAAAAATGGAACTCTATATAGTTCACAGTTTAATTTCCAGACAGTGAGTTGTAAAGTGGAAAATAAAGTATGTTAAGCATAGAATACTAATTAGTGTTTCATACAAGATGACTGACATACATAGAAACACATATTTGAACTGCCCACAAAATACATTCGTTTGTCGAGAATTTAATTTGTGAGTCTTCCTAAAGAGTTCTTTCAGTCAAATCTAAACCAAAACATGGTCAACATCCAATTCACGCAACCCCTGTACATCGGGAGTCCACCAAGTCAAGATAGTCTCTTCCAACCTTGAGCAGAAATATCCCAGAACCAAGGCCAAATGTGGCACAGAGTGGGACACTTTTGGGCAGCCAACTCCTAACAACCGCCCAGAGCAGCACCGATCCAAATGTAAACAAGATGCTTCCAACACCACTGTCAGGGAAAAATTAAAGATTTTGTGAGAACTCTGATATATTATATTATAGTTAATCATATTTAATTTATTAAATGTGTTGCACACAAATACGGGTACACTTCCTATAAATATTACCTTACTGATCCCTAAAACCATTAGCGTAATTAGTACATAAGTGTATAACCCAAATGAGTAGTGAGACAAGGTGCTAATACAAAAGAAAATTAAAAATTGTGTTGACTTGAAAATAAAATTAATATAATTAACATGACATGAGACAAAATGTTCTAATTTATCCTTGAAAATAACTTTAAAATTTAAATCCCCTTACATTCACAAAACCTAAACCCATATAAAGGGATTTAATAGTTTGTTTCAGAAATATTTACAGCAAGACTTTTTTTTCTAAAATGAATAAAATATTGCTTCAATAGATATATTTGGTATAACTGTGTGCACATGCAGTTTCTGGGGTTAGTCTGGTGTATCTCTGAGGGTATTTTTTGGGTTGACTCAGTTTTTATAGTATCTGGAATACTGAACTTCCTTTAATTAACTAGTATTTCTACTGCTTTTCTAAAATATTCTTATTTGGAAAAAGGTAAGCCTACAGTAAAGGTGGATAGAAACCTATTAAATAGAACAAACACAATATGGCTTTTACAATGAAAATAACAAATTCACACTTTATATTAATGTCATTGGAAAAAGAGGCAGCCATTACCTCTGTTGTCCAGTGGCAGCAATATCAAATAAAAACTGTATACTTGTTTATATTGTTAAAGCCATTTTGTGATAGTTTCCTTTTATGTTTTCTATCTATTACCTTTCCTACATACCTTCTCCCAATTATAACAAAATACTTCAAAAAGCGAAAAGAAGTTTTCCTTAAAGAGCTTCAATACATTATTCTGAATCTTTACCTGTATACAATTCTTGTGGAAGTTGATGTATTGGTCAAATGTTTTCGGTTCAAGATATATAAACCTGATCCAATCACTGCATTGAATAGGAATATGTTGGTCACATCTCGTTTAGGAAAGGTTCTGAAATAAAATGTTTGTATATTAGCAGTTAAAACAATTGATGCAGCGTTCAGATTGAGATGTTGAAGAATCAACATAGGTGGAAAGTCAATATTAGACTAGACATTTCCCCAAAAATATTATGTAGAGTAGATACTTAAATCTATAGTAGACCTACTAAAAATATATTAAATATGATTTTACAATGCAGACTATTATTATTTAATGAAGGGATTATTGTAACGTTACTTTAGCGTCATCAAAGGTTCATTCCATATCAGATCACCCAGCTAAATTTTTAATGACACCTACACAATATTTTCATTAAACTTTTTTTACTTGTTACTATCACCAAGTAAAGTTATTTAATCCATGTATTCCTTCCACCGATCCTCCCCACAAGTCACATAATTTCTGAGATATAAAATGATAAAGTTTTAAAAAATTACACTTAAATGTATTTTATTAGGCTCCAAATAAGTAGTGGAGTATTTAAGGAGAAAATTCATAGCTTTGTGTATAATCAACATTGTATTACCATCAAATTTTTTCATCACATGCTTGTGCTAATTTTAGAGAGAAAAAAAGTTTTGACACACTAAAATTAAATTAGTTTCATTTACTAAAACCATTTTTTAAGTGTTAAAACCCATGAGCTTATGGCCTGAGGCAGAAGAATTAGGTACCGGTAACCTACCAAATACCAACCAAGGCTGTATTTTTATTTTAATTAGGCCTACACCTATGGTAAGAGTTAAGTGAATGTTTAAGTTGATCATTATCATGGCATTAAGGGTCACTTAACATTCACTAAACTTAACGAAACTAGTGTGTGATCAAGATTTATGTCACATAACATAACAATTTGAACAAAACACAGACAATAGATTTGAACTGTTTGAAAACCAATAGATCACTGAAATGAAAACAAATAGTTCAATGAAATGAAACCCAATCATTTCGGACTGATTAGGCTACAAGTATGGCCTACCAAATAATATGGGTGTTGAACCTACAAAAGCAAAGCCAATACTTCTGAGAACTTGGTATTTCTCAGAAAACTCTTTCCTAGAAGCCGCTCTTCCCGGGGTGTTTAGATTTTTAGAAAAATATTTATGAAATAGGTCCGCGTTTAGCCATATTTTCATTTTGTATATGTTTCCATAGCGATGGATTCTATCACTACTATTCTTTCTTTATTTCAAAGCGCATGCGCATATTTACTCGGCTGTGATTGATATTCCGTATAAGCGAGTCTGTAGAAAGTTAAAGTTGGGCAACTTCTACGGAGTAAGGACTTACGGATAAGGACTCTGTGGCCAGAGCAATCTGATATTGTAGCATCGATTGCTTACGGACTACAGACCACAGACACGGAGTCTGTGTCAGGGCCTTTAACCTTAAGTGGACGTTAAGTTGATCGTGATCTCGGCATTGAGTTAAGTGAATGTTAAGTTAATTCCATCGTGATAGATTCCATTTAAAAACCAGAGAACCATCATGTTACATTAACAAGTTGGTTGTGATCCCAGCAAAAGAACACTGCAGATGGAGCAATTTTGTACTGTGGCATCGATTTCTTAGGGAATACTGGCCTAAAGATATGTAGTCTGTAAATAGGACTTTAGTTGTATCTGGGGTTAAAATAGCTAAAGCCTAAAATTATGTGGAATAAAACTAAATTGTATTCAGTATTAAAAACAAGTATGACCACTTCTCAATGGCGTAAGTTACATAAATTGTTACAAATAAAAAATTATATACTTTTTTAAAAACAATACAAATAAAATAACGTTACTAATAAATACAAAGTTGTAATAACCAAAAGTTGGTTTAGTAAGCTTAGTAAACTTACCTTGAAAACAAACTAGGATTCATAATATTCACTGACAATGCGGTGTAATTGATAGCTCCATTAAGAGGTAAATAATAGTAAAAAATATTATGTTGTGTAAGAGGTTTTAAGTGAATAGATTTAAAAAATGACACAAAAGATGTATCATTAACATTATTAACCGGCGAACTCGCTGCCATTTTTCACAAAGATAGAATTTACAGAAGTGTTTCACCAATTAATCACTTGTGAAAAGTCTTACGCAAAGTTTTATAAAAGAAGCAGCACCTATGATTAGACCAAGGGTTTTCGTTCCAGTTTTATTTTAAGAATAAATTTTTTATATATATGGGATCTGAGAAAATGTATTGCTATTATGTTTTATTCGTTTCTATCTTAGATATTACAGTAAAAACCACCTTAACCAGACCCTTTATTAATGTGAAACGTGTCTTAAACTGAAATATTTTATGGTCCCATGAATAGGGCTGGCAAATATGTTAAGTTTCTGGATTAAACGGAAACTCTCCTAAAGCGGAAAAGAAATTCAAAATAATCCTTTATATGGAAAATTTTCAATGTTCCGGCAAACATAATTTAGATTTAAAAAACGGCATCCTATACATTCTACAGAATTTTGTTTTCTCTAACTATTCCTTTATATTAAGAGGAGTTGAAGTGTTGAGCCAGGTATATTTCCTTTCTCCTTCTTAGTTCTTTTGTTACCTTGCTTACAAAATTGTAAACTGTAATTTCTTCTTGATTGCTATCTCTGTTCTTCCCTATTTCCACGTTAATGACTTGTCATTTACCTATGGTATTCAACTTTTAACGCCACAACACTACCTGTATTGAAATTTAATTTTTTGTCCTTTCTGGTATTTTTAGTCAATATGGACTCTAATTCTTCTTTGTTTATTTTAGTCTGGCAGTTGTCATTATGGTTTCAAAGATAAGAGTTGTGCTTGATCTAAATACGAGAGTAAAAGTTATTCATGCAAGTGAGCGAGATACATTATTTGTTAAGCAGATCATTAAGATGTTTAGCATTGGTTAAACTCAAGTGTTTAAGATTCTAAAGAAGAAAATGGAAATTTTTAAGCTGTGGAAAAACTTTGCTAATGGAAATACAAAAAAATAACTGAAAATTGCAAACGAGGACAACATTAATTAAATATTGTGGGTGTGGTTTGTCAGTGTTAGGGAGAAAAATCACCACGTGTCAGGTCCAGTGCTACAGGAATATGCTAATAAGGTCGTTCAAAACCTGGGGAAAACTGAATTAAAAGCATCTAATGGATGGTTGGAGATTTTTCGTAAAAGACATCGGATAGTTTTTAAAAATATAGTGAATCGAGTAATGTAAATAGTTAAACCATTGAAGAGTGGGTTACTAAAATTCCTTCAATAATTGAGGGATATGAACCTGGAAATATAGCAAATGGTGACAAGACTAGACTGTTCTTTCGCACGCTACTGAATAAATCGCTGTGTTTGAAAGGTGAAACATGTTCTAGAGGAAAATTGAGCAACTAAAGATTGATTGTTTGTCTATGTGGTTTCATGTCATGTGAAATGGAGAAACCCTTATTTATCGGTAAGGCAGCAAAGCCACAATGCTTCAGAAACAAGGGCATATGGAGAATTCCCGTTGAGTGGAAATCCAACATAAACGCGTGGATTACGTCACAGATCACGGGGGAATGGTTAACAGCTTTTAATGGCAGAATGAAAAAGCAAAACCAGTATGTTTTGTTGTTTTTGGATAACGCAACATGCCACGCCTACATTGAACTTTCCAACGTGCGACGTGCTTGGTTCCATCCAAACACTACAAGTCTTTTTCAACCAATGGACCAGGGCACCATTGAGAATGTTAAAGTGCACTATCATAAAATATTAATGCAATCTTTGCTCGCCATTATGAGTTCTATATCATCCACTACTGAGCTTGCAAGAACCATCTCGGTTCTAGATGCGGTTATTTGGATAAATCAAGCTGTAAAGAAGTTGTTGCCAGAAACTGTGACAAAATGTTTTGAAAAAGCAGGATTTTCTATTAGTGAAGTTTCTGCTAGTGTAGAAAATGAAAATGACCAGCAGGACTTACAAAATTGCAAGAATGAAGCTTCTTTCAATAAATGCAATGCTGACGACTACATAACCATATACAATAGCGTGCAAACTGAGCCAGACACAGTGAATATCAATGCCTTAGTTGAGGATTTTAAAGAAAGTTGGAAAGGAAAAGAGGAGGAGAAAGAAGAAGAAGAAAATGGCATTGTGTTGGAAGAAGAAAAGTGTAGCGTGAAACCTTATCAAGATTGTGTCAAAAGCTTGAAGGAACAGCAGCAATTTGCCCTACAACGGAATGATTCTGATTTGCTCTGTGTAATTTCTCAGGTTAAAGTGTTTGTGGAAAGTCAGGCAGGCAAGAGAGTATACTATGTGCAGAAAACCCTACTTGACTAATTGAAAAAAAAAAAAAGTGAGTAATTTTTTTTTTCAGTGTAATGTTTCCATATGTTCATTTATGGTGTTAATAATGATAACTGTTTAATAATGAGTGTGGTATTTTATTTTAGATTGTTATCCCAATTACGTACATGGCCCTGGTTTAGTTTTGATAATACACTTTCAATAAACGGAAACCTGGATTTAGTGGGAAATTACTTTGGGCCCTTGCAATACTGCTTAGGGCAGGTTTCACTGTAGATTACCACTATCATTTTTCAATAGGTTTGAAATATTTTAGAATTTGATTTATAAGTCGGTAAAATAAGGAGGAGTTATAAATATGTTCATGATATGTTTGCATTTATAATAAGTACTTCTCATAATACAAAAATAAATTATGACGTTTAAAGAGGGAATGAACGCGCTTCATAATAGAAGGAAATAAATTATAAATAAGGTAATTTTTACTAATCTTGATAGAGAATTGTCGGAGGGGTGGAAGAGTAAATTTTTCTTGAATGTTAAATGTTAAAGAGGATATGCAAGAAAGCAAAGGAGATGAAATTATAAATTTCAAGGTCGTGAAGGGGAGGGAATAACTAACAAATTAGAAGAATGCATAGTTGCATAAAAAAACTATTGAATAGTAATTCAAACAAAAATTGTAAAGGAGGAAGAAAATATAAATGTATTAAAGGTAGGAAAGTGCTTTGCGACAGATTGAATGGTACCTTAAAAAAAAGCATGAAGTTAAAGATAAACAATGCATAAATAAATTACCAACAAAATATTAAAGGAGGGGGAGATAAGAGCTAAGTAAATGGGTATATACGGGTAAGTTTGACTCCAGGAATAGTACAAATGATAAAATGGGGTTGGAGGGATAATGGCCAAACATTTAGGGAAAAACCACCTCACCGCATGAGAATGGGACTAGAATCACTACGAGCTCACTAACAACTATATACATATAATCATGTTAGCACATATTTATTTTAAGAGAGCTAAGAAACAATCATTGTACGTTAAAAATGATGATAGTTTGGTAGCAACGCTTTAGTTTAGCTAATAATTCCAAAACAAATTGCCAAGTTCACAATGGAGTTGTACACCAAGGCGCGTATTAAAGAGACAGTTCAAAAATTGCTAATTAGGTCAACAACCTCTTTGCTTTTCAATCCGTATGTTCAGATGGTTGTACGCACTAAGCAGAGAAAGTTGTGAGAAGTAACGCAAGCTGTGAAGCTCACATTTTGATTAGCAAAGATAATTTTAATCTCAAGTGCATAGTCGATATAATGACTTAATACCACAATGTACTGCGTGCATTACAATCTATTTAGTAATACTAATTCATTATGCAGTGTTATAATTTATTAAAATAATAAGAAATATTATTTGGTATGAGATTATTAGCGGTGCATTTGTAGCTGCACACTCAATGAGGAATCGCCACCACTGAGCTCTATATACTACTGGAGGGGTAAAAAAAACCCGCTTTGGAATAGTAAAAAACGTGATGCTATATATTGTAGTCTGATAAAGTATGCTGGGATGAACTTTAGTTTTGTATCGTTGTTCCTGTGCAATATGTAATGCCTACATAGGCCTACCCCTTATAATGGAAAATAACAAAATAATAATTTTAATAAAAATATTTTATTGGATAGCTCATATTCTGGCAAACATTTTATAGACTTTTTGGGAGCAGTTTTCCTATCTCAGGACCCCCGGTTGGTTCACTCTGTCTAAGAAGATGCCCGGTCTGTACAGAGGAAGGATGGAAAATTTCAAACAGACTAAATATTTAAATTGTTATGAATAAAAAAAGAACATACATCATATACCCTTTATATTTAAAAAAAATACAATTTTGGGAATTGCTGTACCTTGACTGAAGACCAAATTTAGGTGTAATGAACCACACAACAATATCATTTAGAAATGCTCACATGCAACAAGTACTTATGCCTTGAAATTAGTAACATCGTATCACACACATTCATTTAACAAAAGAAATAACAATCAAAATGACTTTACCCAGTCTGAAGGATCGAGTCAAATATACCAAAACACACAAAAATGAACATAGTGTGTTATCAATATACCCTATGCACCCAACATCAACTATACAACCCAATTGTTATAACACTTTTATAATAGCTCAAAAGAAATTTTTTATTCCAATGGTTTTAATCGATCTGAAGGAACCAGTATAAGTGTCCCAAGACACACAGCAATGAACATGAGTTAAATGTTCCCATGCATACAACCTCAACACTACAATCAATTGTAATAACCCTTTTATTATACGAAGAAGAATGTTATTCAAATGGCTTTAACCTATCTGAAAGGCCAAGTATAAGTGCCCCAAGACACACAACAATGAACATTGGTTAAATGCTCCCATGCATACTACCTCAAAAACACAATCAAACTGTTATAACCTTATTATATTACAAAGACAATATTGGTTATTTAAATGCCTTACCCGATCTGAATAACCAAGTATACGTGTACCAAAACACCTTCAAATGATAAGACCTGGCCTTTTATAACATATCGCACACAATATTATAACAACAAAATATCACTTTAGTAGTCATACCAACAGGAAGAACAAAACTATAAACTTGATATACTGAATAAATAGGTAACCTAAACTCTATTCTCAGATTGGATCATGCACCTTATCCAGACTTCTGGGTAACCGTCTGAGGGTTTAGTGGTAGAGGCAGGACGAATTACGTATTAGCTGGTATCACAAAATAATTTCGTCTTCTTAGTTAACTAGTTCTCCGAAATATATCATTTATGATTATGGAAATATATGCAATGTGGTCCTGACTGTTTTTAAAAACAACTCCCATATCATTTACAATACAAGTAGTATTCTCAATTCCCATACTAAACGTAATACTTCACTAATGAATAGTTTTACACAGTTTCACACGAAGATTCAGTATGATGGAACCAACTTTACTTTTGTAACGCTGTTCCCATGGAGTTAAAAGTGTTTTTATTTAAAAAATAGTAAAATATTACTTATTTGGCTGTAAAATATATTTATATCAAAGGAAACTTAATTCAATTTCCCAGGTGATAGCAATAATCATATGAAACCTTTCTTAATATTTTTAAATGATTATAATATAGAAGATTGGCAATTATATTTACTTTTTCCTCCGGCCAGAAAATATTCCAAATGAGTTATCAAAGGATATTCATTATTCGAATGCCATTTAACTTTACATATATATAAATTGACCGTTGTATTATTGTCTCTTAGTTATCTGATGTGTTGTCTGTATCATAAAATCATATTCGATGTGTATTTGGCTCTGATTTTTATTTTGTCATAAATATTATAGTAGACGTTCGTCTCAATAACAAAATGAATAATTTAATATTTCTCCTTTAATTTCAATAATAATTGTTATGCGCTTAAAATGAATATGAATCCAACCTGATCGAGGAAATTACAGTAGTAGCGCATAGTGAATTTTGTTGAAACTAATTTTTTGACTAATCGTTAGCAGCACCTGTCACAGTTTTTAATCTATGTATATTTATAATGAAAATGGCTGATGGAGACATTAGAGCTAAAGAAAACATTGCTGATAAATTATTAGACGGCACTATGGTCAAACAAGAGAAAAGGAATGAAAATACTCATTCAGATCATAAAGGAGGAGGTGACAATGAGGATAATGACTCTTTAGAAGAGCAACCTCTTGATATAGGGGAACATTATTTGGTTAGAAGATCTGACGGATCTTGGCGTGAGTATAATTTTGCCGGCTCTGTTGATTCATTTAGTTTATCCATTAAGGTCGTTTATAATATCATTTAACTCTCAATAAACATTGATGCTATTGATATTTTTAATGCTCTTTAGTATTTCAAAATAAACCTTATAATTTAGGAAACACTAGAAATAGCTTTGATTAAATAAACTTAAGCGGGAAACTCAAAACATGTTTATAGTGACCATACCATTATGTCCTTGAATAGACTGAGTCATAGTTTCCATATCGAACAAAGAAAAGCTTGAAACAAACGTATTTTAGTTTTGACTGATCCATTTAATGACTTTTAAACATCATGCTCTGTTAAAACATTTAGAAACAAAACACTGGGTAAATTAAATAAAGGTTTAAATATTATAGGGTAGGGGGTATAAATTGATTCTTTTGAGAAAAGATTTTATCTGAACAAAAATATCATCTTACAATACTATTTATTCCATAAGACACAAAAAAAATCCTTACCCATTAAAATATTTTGATTGGTTAGTTAAATAAATATAAATGCTATAAAACCTTATTTTGAAACTTTAGCAGCCTAATTATAAATAATTCAATGTATTTTTTTTCCCAAGTATCTATATACAACTTTGCATTGAAATAACTACCCTCCAACTGTATTAATCCATCTACAAATGTATTTTAGAAGCCTTTGAAGGTTAGGTTAAGATTGATTAATTATTTTTTTGGAAGGCTAGGTATAGCTTGTTTGACTATTTATTCATTGTAGCCTAATAACACAATATTATTTTTATCTTATCCTTTATTTCCTTTATCAAACACAGACGGTAGATCTTTTAGAGAATTAATATTAATCAAACTCTTACACATAGCTTTAACTTTAAGTTATCTTCTCTCAAAAACTCACTTAGTTTATATGTAAGTAATTACGGTACTAAAATAAAGAAGATTGATATAGCTACTGAATTTCCAACTTAAAAACTCTAAAATACTAAAACACCTATTTAATCATAATAATTAGATAAAAATAATCTTTAAACCTTAACCTAACCTTAAAAAAAAATTAATCAACCAAACTTTACCTAAGCCTCAAAGTCTGTAAAAATTAATTTAAAACACATTTTTTGATGGATTAATACATTTATAGAATATGCCTAGTATGTCTATATATACTTTGCATGTGTGAATTATAATAGAGACATTCTAACTAATTAATTATTTAGCTAACCAATCAAAATATTTTAATGGGGGACACTTTTTTGTGTGTCTTATGGAATAAATAACACTGCAAGATAAGATTTTTTTGTAAAAAAAATTCTCAGAAGGAATCATAAATGTTATTTACCCATATTATAATTCGGAAAACATCTGAAATGATAAAAGACTATGCCCTATGATTATCATGTAAAAATTGGTCGTAGGATTGTCTCTTGTATTTAAACAGTTTCTCAGATAGGCCTCCTGTACTGCTTCTGTTGATAAATTCATCAGTTTTTTTAGCACCACATATTTATACCTGTTTAGGTTATATGCTTCTGTACTAATTACACTAACGGCTTAAGGATGAATACGATTTTTTAGCCCTGCATTTTACTACCCATTCACGTTGTACACTTAAGTACTAATTATACTAATGGCCTAGGGATGAGGAAGTTTTAATTAAGAGGAAGTGTAATCATATTTGTGTGGAGAGGTAGTGAATGACCATTTAAGGAAAACCACCCTCAGTACACTCGATCGAGATAGAACCACCATCTCCTCATCAGCAGCAGTCTATTCTATTACAAGGGTGATGCCTTAGACCATGCATCCACCGAAGCATGTTTTAAAATGGTTAATTAGACTAGGTTACTCATACTTGAGAGTAAATTTTCTTAGGGCTGGGATATATATCATACTTAGGCCATGTTTAACCAGAAACCACCTACTTTTGGGTGTACTGGTAACTGTTGGCCTATGGTACCGTATGTAAACTTATTAATAATAAGAAACATATCATGAAGTTGAATATAGGGCATCCATGTTTGGAAGTGTGGTATCTAACAGCTAGGAAAAGTTAATATTGGTCCATTATCTAAAGTTAATTGATTCAATTTAGAAATAATATTTTTTTATTTTTTTATTTTAGATCCAGCTGAAATCATCCAAACCCGCTACAATGACCCAGATGGACACTATGAATATTATGTCCATTATGAAGGTTATAACAGAAGGCTTGATGAATGGGTACAGAGAGACAGGTATATATGATAGTGAAAACATTTAATGACTTTAGGCCTTCTGTTGTTGTTTTTGCAAGAATTTTACTTATTTGGGACCATTTGAATATAGAGCTCTGAACTTCATTAATGCTTAATAAGCCTCACTTTACATCCTTAAGCCTTATTTCTAGATGAAATTCTCAGGAAACGCTAAGTGATAATATTGTAAGCTAATGGTTTAGTCCTAGCACCTTAATAGGTTTGTTTTATTATTTATTATTATCATTAATATTATTAATATTATTATTATTTATTAGCGCCACGTCTTACTACCCGTTCGGGTTATACGCACTTACGCTAATGTGTAATGGTAGGGTGATTGTGAGATGAAATGGAGGACCTACAGTTTAACATGGAATCCGAACCACGGTGGAGGCCTGGCATTCCCCACATTCACAAGATGTCTTGTCAGAGGTGAAGGAAGGGTTTGGTAATCAGATAAATTTATGCCGGGACCGGGGTTTGAACCGGTTTGTTTTATTGATCAAACATAAATAATAATAACTGATACTCATTTTAATTTAAATATTGGACACCTTAGCTCAATATGTAGCGTGAATGCCTATTGAGCTAAGGGTCCCGGGTTTGATACCCGGTAAAATATGGGTTTACCATTTCACATTGATAAATTAACAGCCAGGGACTGGATGTTGTGCCTGTCTTAGCCTTAAGTTAGATTATAAGGAATATGAAGCTATGACAAACCTAGCAAGTTGGTAGTGGGAAAATATATGGCGTGAATACAAAACTGACCAAGACCATAGGCTGGAATCAGTAATGGATGTAAAAGTAATTTTAATCTAAATTAACTTTGAGTTTACCACAGTAGAGCCCCGCTCATATAGCAGGCTAGGTTTCAAACCCCTGCCGGAAAGCGGAACATAGTCTTTTTTAACTTGCAAATTTATATTAAATATTAACTTACAAGCTTACACTATCACATATTAAGTGTGCATTATAACTAACTCCAAAATAATGACACACAAGTAAAATACAATACACACATGGTTTAAGCTCACTTAATTACTTACTCTATCCTATTAAGAACTCTATAGTTCACTGCCACACTTACAAACTTGAGCTAACTCTATCCAGTCCACCTCATTACACCCTATCTCTTTCAGTTCCATTCTAATGTTATCTTTCCATCTGCGCCCAGGGTTTCCCAATCATCTCTTCCCATTTGGTTTGCCAGTCAATACTTTGAGCATGGTTCTAGATTCTCCCATTCGTACTGCATGTCCTGCCCACAGTAATCTATGAGACATGATTATCCTAACAATATCTTGTGATGAGTAAATGTATGTAACTAATCATTATGTAACCTCCTCCACTCCCCAATAGCCTCATTCCTTTTTGGAGCAAATATCTTCCTAAACACCTTGTATTCAAACACCCAAAATTTGTTTTCGTCGTATAAGTTAAGAGACCATGTTTCACATCGATAGAGAACAACCGGTAAAATTGTTTTGTGTATTCTGAGTTTTACATTTCTTGTGAGCAGGCGAAATGTCAACAACTTACTGAATGTGTAATAACATGCATTTCTCGACTGTATACTTTTCCTAATCTCCAATATAATATAAGCTCTAGTTATTGCTAGTTAAAATTATTACTTAAATTCCTTACCCAACAATTTATATTGCTATATATATAGTGACACGCTGAATATTACAAACTTTACAAGATATTTCTAAGTCAATGTTTGGTATATGAGGGGTGTTCAAAAAGACACCAAACTATTAAAATTGCGCACCAATGGTCTGAGGGAGTGCTGTGGCTACTGAGCGCATGTAGCGGCAGGCTTAGACAACAAACTGCCATTTGCCACGTTTCGCTCTGATCGTTAGTTGGCGAGCTACAGCCGCTGAAGTGAGCACATGCACTAGCTGTTTGTCGGATTAGTGCCAAAGTGACATTGAAAGAGCTTGAACAACGTGTGTGTGTGTGTTTGTGTGTGTGTGTGAAATGAGACATTTCAATTGCTTAGCCAAGCATACAGGGAGGACTGTATGAGTCATACACAATGCTATAAGTGGATTAAGCCTTTTGAACACTGCAGAATGTTGGTCGATGACTATCCCAAACCTGGATGACCTTCCACATCAACAGATGATGACCATGTCGAGATAGTTTGTGCTGTGATTCGTGGAAATTGTTGTTTAACTCTTCGACAAGTTGCTGACGAAGTGAGCATCAGCGTAGGATCATGCCATCAAATTTTGAGTGACGAACTTGAGATGCTTCGTGTCAGTACAAAACTCATGCCGCATTTGTTGACTGACGATCAGAAACAGACCCACGCTGAAATCAGCCAGTAACTGCTTGCTACTCCCAATGACAATGAAAACTTCCTTTAGAACATCATAACAGGTGATGAAACGTGGGTTTATGGCTATGATATTGAAACGAAGGTGTAGTCATCGCAGTGGTTAGGCGAAGGGTTTCCTCGTCCAAAAGAAGCACGCATGAGTCTGTCAAAGATCAAGGTGATGTTGGTTGTGTTTTCTTACTACAGAGGCATTGTCCATCAGAAATTTGTACCATGTGGTCAGATGGTAAACAAGGAAGTCTACCAGGGAATTCTAGCATGTTTAAGGGATGCTGTGCATAGGAAGAGGCCTGAATTGTGGGAAAACCAGACTTGGGTGTTGCATCATGACAATGCGTCGGCTCACGCGTCGCTTCTTGTCCTCAGCTATCTAGCTAAACATCACACTCCCGTTGTGCCTCATCCACCGTATTCTCCGGACATAGCCCCAGCAGACTTTTTCTTGTTTCCCAAACTTAAAACCACGTTGAAGGGAAGTCGTTTCCAAACCATAGAAGAAACTCAGGACAATGCAACAAAAGACCTGCGCGCCATCCCAGAAAGTGCATTCCAGGAGACTTTTCAGAAATGGAAGCAACGTTGGGAACGGTGTATTGCCAGTAGAGGAGACAACTTTGAGGAGTACAGTGCTTAAAATGTTGTACAATGAGCAATAAAGATGTTATAGCAAAAGTTAGGTTTCTTTTTGAACACTCCTCGCATTATTTGGTTCCAAGAACCATATAAAGGAAACCATTACCATTAATACAATGGCTTCTTTATTAATCCGTCTCTAAACTATCATCCAATGACGTTACATCTCCCGACCACCCTAGCTCAACTTTTCTTTTATTCTTTTTTTGATACTAATGAAGGGTTTGTAGAAATAAGGTGTGAGGTTCAATTTAGGTAGACATAAACACCATTATTAGTCTCATTATCAGAAGCTCAATATTTCTCTCCTTGAATGAGGCAACACTGAGAGCCTCAGCTGAATTCAGTATTTCTCAATATCTGAAACAACTTCTTCCCAACTAGTTGTGAGATTCCCTTTTTATCATGACCTCCTCCCATTAATTACCTTAATTCAAACTAACCTATACAGTCCAGACATGACAACAATTAAGTTAGTAAAGGAACTTAGATTCTCAATATAAACTATTTATAAACCCCAAAATGGTACATGGCAACTTAGTCTTCACTGCATAAAAAGGAATGTACCATAGAGAGTTTGCTTTCCCAGGCTTCTTTCCCCTTCTGAGGGACATAGAACCATGACTAAAAGGCTCATTCTATTGACAATATTTCTGAGATATAATGAGATTCACATGCAGCGGGTGAACTGTTGTCATTTGAATGAGCTTAATTAAATTAATCATCTGGTGAGATTAAGTTCCCATTATCATCATATCATCAACTGTTTCCAGCCTATAGAAGGGTCACTTTAGTAAAATATCTTCATCTCCCTCTGTCCTACCACCATTCTTTCTCCTTTAATTGCTTCCGTTCTCCTCTCACTTCCACACTTTTTATTATCTGCTCCTTCCATCACTTGCTTGGGTTCTCTTGTGTTCTTTTTTCTACATCTTTCATATCAATCATTCTCTCCAGTATCTCTCCTTTTCTATCCTCATTACTTGAGCATACCATCTCATTCTAGCTTTTTCTACTCTCTCGTGTACTCCCTATGGTACTTTAGCCAGGTTAACTTCATCTCTTATTCTATTTCTCCCCGTAACAGCTAACATGCGTCTCACAAACTTCATTCCAGTAGCCTCCATTTTCCTAGTCTCTCTTACATTGTGTTCATGTCTTTTCTACATGCGTGACAATGGGTACAAAGTACGCCCTTTACAACACTTTATTATACTTCAAGGGTACTTTTCTTCTCCATAGCAGGTCTCTTACACATCTTTAGAACAACTTCCCATGCTGTTTTTTTCTACTATTATTAGATTCTTTCTAGTCACACCCTTCACTTCAATCATGCTTCCAAGATATTTTACATTTTGTATTTTTCTCAGTTCTACTCTATCCAACTATATAGCCCTACTAGGCCACTAGATGACTCAAAATGATTAGCAAGCTGCCACTTGATAATGGTGTTGGGGGTCCTAGTCTTGGGGTGAAATATTTAAATACCAATAGTGTACAACAAAGATAATTTTATAGGATCATGAGCTCACGGTTTGATATGTCGGACCAACAATGGAAGAACAGTGAAAGAAATCCATCTGGGGACTTGTTGGCAGATCAATCTGACAGAAAAATTACTCGAAATCAGAAAAGAAGACATGACGAGATCAATCACATTCAAAAAGTAAGCAGTTAATTCTACAGCTCTTAATTTAAAAAGGTCACAAAAATTGTGAGGCTAAGACAGAGCTAAGGTAATGAGAACACTGACTTATTAGTTATTTATGCTCATAGTTGAACATTTTGATTAGTTTATTATTTTTGTCTGGCACCTTAGCTCAGACGGTAGCATGTCCGAGATAAGGAGCCCAGGTTAAATTCCTGGCAAGGTCGAAAAAGGTATCATTACTATTCATAATAATATTATTGTTGTTGCAATTTGCTAATACAAAACTAGCACAAAGTTAATCAAAAACCTAAGATGTTTTTTATTGTTTCCATAAATAGTAGTTAAAATTTGTATTATCTATATTTAAAAAAAAGTAGGCCTATGACAAACCCAACAAGATATCAGACATTTAATATAACACTATAAGTAACTGAATTTAAATTCATGATCTAAGAAAATTGTTATTATTTAGCTCT
Organism: Timema shepardi; assembly: GCA_902151425.1. Taxonomy (NCBI): domain Eukaryota; kingdom Metazoa; phylum Arthropoda; class Insecta; order Phasmatodea; family Timematidae; genus Timema; species Timema shepardi. The sequence goes on from CABFVX010000067.1 coordinate 179,468, forward strand.
GAGCTATGTTTTTCATAGCAACTAAATAATTAATGTGAACAAAATCAGTGTTTAAGGAAAAAAATCATATCAGTTTTGGAAAGTTAACCCTTTATACTTATCATGTTTTCTAAGATTCTGATTCAGGTAAAATTAAAATACAAATTTGAGGAAAGGGGAATTTGATCTATACACTCACAAGCAGGGATGTACTGGGCGCTCAAGATACTGAAAGATATCCCGCTGGGCTGGTTTGATTTGGGCCGCCATCTTTACTTCATAAAGTTATCCATCTATTAAATTCTAAAGGATTGTTTTTATTAAATTTTAATAAGCAATCCCATTGAGTTACTCTAGATTCACACGTTCACCGAACTAGTGCAGAACAGAAACATAGTCACATCACACGCTCTAAGCCAATCACAAGATTTCTGCCTAATCGGCGCAAGCTGGTCTGCTGAAGTTTAACTTATCTTTACTTTGTCCGAAGTTTAACTTATCTTTACTTTGTCCGCTCAGCTTGAGATCTTTGACACATGAGAGCCAATCAAATCTCAGAACCAGCTATCTCAAATCAGTATGTATGCGCATTTTACAACACTTGCGCTCTACAGTCAGAAGCTATCGGACAGTATTGTTGGCTTTTGTGTGGAGATTTGAAATAACCTGTTAATGTAAAGTGTTTGTATCAGTGTATTGGATTGTACCACGACACAGCGCTATAATTTGAAAACATTAATCAGGAGAATGATCTAAAGTATATGTGTATCCACTAGAAAATAAATTATCTTGATAATCAATCAGCTGTCTTAACTTAGTGTTGCAATGCATCACGGGTCAACATACAGTGTGTGAGATGCTGTACCACATATGCAGATTCTGCTTTCTATTTTCAGCAGACTTGTGAATCAAGCTTTAGTCTGAAGGTGCCCAGAATATATTATTTGTGAAAAAATATGATTGCATTAAAAGCTGATGTTTTAAGTAGATTCATTAGTGTCATAATCATCATTGATGTAGCTAAATGGCCTTGGGATTAAATTCACCCATGCAAAAAATATAAATAGGCTACTTCAACTCACCACTTTAAGCTTACACTGAAGTCTGAAAAATAGATTCAATGGTATTTAAGAGTTTTATGATAAGGGCCGTTAAAGTTGAAATATTATCAGGCCACTTGGAAACTGTCAATCCACCCATGCCCATGAGTATGTTTACATTTTTCAATAGACATATGCGGAAATGGACCCTACAACAGCTGCTCTGGAGAAAGAACATGAGGCGATTACCAAGGTGAAGTACATTGACCGTGTCCAGATTGGTCGCTATGAGATTGACACGTGGTATTTCAGCCCGTACCCCGAGGAATACGGCAAACAACCCAAGCTGTGGATCTGTGAATACTGCCTCAAGTACATGAGACTGGAAAAGACTCACAGATATCACATGGTAATTAGTTCCTACAATACTGTGAAATAACACATTAGCACATATTTGTATAGTTTTTCAATTTAAGGGATTCGGAACCATGACCACCTTTTCACTGGAAAACCAAATTAAACTAGCTTAACATCCATAGGCATAAGTTTTTGAATGTGTTTGTAAAATGTGCAGCTGACACGACTTCTTTTTATTGTAAATGGTAAAAGTATTAATTAAATTGCAATTCTATTGTAATTTTAAAGTTAATGTTTTATTTTATTTTAATTTAAGAATCATGGTAACATTTTAAGACATTTAAAAAAAAATTATAATAATCATTTGATTCTTATTTAAGTAGTAAAGTTTTAAATGTATATTTTTATAACTAGAGTTCTATTTGATACTTTGGCGTTCTTTGAGCTCACTTGAGTTTAGCTCGAAATTAACAATAATTGATCTTGCATACCAAAGAATAATAAAGGACTACTTTCTGAGATATTACAAACTATAAATGATAAATTGTATTATTTTGTACCCTTAAAACGCATGTAAGAATACTCGTTTGGCAGTGTACTTGCTGTGTAATTGTGGCACATATTACTTTCAAGTTTTATTTTCAGAGTGAATGCACCTCGCGCCAACCACCAGGCAAGGAGATCTACCGTAAGGGGACTCTGTCTATTTGGGAAGTAGACGGCAAAGACCACAAAGTGTACAGCCAAAATCTCTGTCTTCTTGCCAAACTTTTTCTTGACCACAAGACCCTCTATTTTGATGTCGAACCTTTCCTCTTCTACATCCTTTGTGAAGTAGATAAGCATGGGGCCCATCTAGTCGGATACTTCTCCAAGGTACTTGCCACACTCATTACTATTAAAATTAACTAGTACTTTTTTCCATATATATTTCCCCCCTGTAACATATAAATTATATTTACTTTGTAATTAATCAACCAAAAAATAATATTTTTTTGTATTGACAAAATAAGTATTTTTATGGCACAGTATTGTTAAATCACTATAAATTTGTAAAAGGTATTGCACCTTATTTTTTTCTAGTCCTCCTTCCTATATTCGGTTCCCTTATTTAAATAAAAAATGTTCCTTTAAAAAAGATTATTATTATGTTTATATATCAGTCCTTAAATTATTGTTTCTTTTACAAGTTTCTTTTTTATGCCCTGCCATTCTTTACCAACTTTCTTTTTCTTTTTTTCCCCCCTCTCTTTTAGGAAGTTGCATTTCACACTCTTTCTAATTAGTTCTGTAAGAAGGAAATATCGGTCAACGGATTGAACATTATATATTGATTTTTTACAGGAGGCCGCCATTATCTCTTTGTCCAGTGACAGCATTGTAGTGTAAACCATGTTCCTCTTGTTTGTAAAAGCCATATTTTTTCATTCCCTTTTATTTTATTTTTTTATCCTTCTTTCCTCTCCTTTATTTCACATAGCATGTATTGATGCTTAGCTTATTTTTTATGCCAAAATGTTTTAATAAATCAATACATGTTTTTGGTAAATTTTGAAACCCCTAATATTCATTATAGTGCCTACCCTCGCAAAACCGTGGGTCCCTATGATAGCGTTAAGAGGATATAAAAGTATAAAAACTGCATATTCGTGCACTCTTTAACGCTTTTGATCTTCGGGATGGTAATACTTGCTTTATTATATTCACAGGAGAAGGAGTCCCCCGATGGCAACAACGTGGCATGTATATTGACTCTACCTCCCTACCAACGCCAGGGCTATGGCAAACTTCTGATAGCTTTCAGTTATGAACTTTCCAAGATGGAGCTCTCTGTTGGAAGTCCTGAGAAACCTTTGTCAGACCTGGGGAAGCTTAGCTATCGTTCTTACTGGTCCTGGGTGCTGCTAGAAATACTCAGGGACTTCCGCGGCAGCATTTCCATCAAAGATCTCAGGTGAGTTTTGAGCTCTAGTCCAACCAAGTCCTACACTCAAAACTATTAACCAATAATAAATCTTGTATAACTGGAGATACTGCAATACTATGTAATATTTTTAAAATTAGTAAGTTTCTGCATCTCTTCATAATTTTGAAACCAAATTCATATTTAGATAAGATTGTATTCAATTTGAAGTTCTCGTTATTATTTAGAGATGGCACCTACTAATCCTATCCTCCGCCATCTTAGATCATTTGGTCACGTATTTGTCTACTGGGCTTAAGGGTCCCGAGTTCGATTCCCGACATGGCCGAAAAATTTATAAATGGTGAAATGGGAGTTTAGTCTCTCACATTGATCAATTAATGACCGGGGACTGGATGTTGTGCCGTCCCTGTCTTAAGTTATATTATAAGACATATGAAGCTACGACAGGGCTAGCCAGCCTATAGTGGAAAATATATGGCTTGAATAAAAACTGGCTTAGGCCACAGGCTGGAAACAGTAATGGATGTAATGTAAAAGGATATTATAGAAAATATTTGAACTGAGTTTTGTTATTTAAAAAAATCTCCTTTAATTTTGGGTTGGAATTTGAACTGTATATCTAAACTGCTTATTGATAGATAACTTGACTTGTAGTGTTTCTAACAGTCTTTCTTTAAATTCAAAATGGAGTAATCCAGTGTTTGTGTTATTTCTACTCTCTTCTTTCATCTTTGTGTTTGATGAGGAAAACAATGCCGAAATATTATTCTATTTGTGCTAAAATGTGTGTGACTATTTCTACTATAGAAGACAGAAGAAAGGAAGAAGAGGTCACCTTTGTTTATTGGATTCTTCCCAAAAATTTTCCTCTTTCCCTGGGTGGGCTTTCTTCATTAATTTTACTCTCAGTAGTTTATTTTTCCTTTTTCTCTAGTTTTATCAATTCCCTTTATTATATAATTATTTAGCCATTGGGCCACCTCATCTTTAAACATTTGACTTGTACAGTAGCCCTATGGCTTCTTTGGTGCTGACTGACAGCTGGCGGCTTTGAAAAGCTACCAGACCAAATTATGTATCCCTACGCCAAACCAAATGATCTGCAAAAACATGTGTTTAGCAGCTGTCACTTCTGACATTCAAAATTTAGATATATACCTAAATATTGACTGTCAGAAGTCAGCTGTGAGCTGTCAGTCAGCACCAAAGAAGCCAAGGGGCTACTGTAGTTAGTAAAAATTTGAGTTCCTGTATATAAAATGAATTATTGCCTAATGGCTTGGAAATGTATAGTAAAACAGTGCAATAATGCAAAGTAAGTGATAGGGAGTCTAGCAGGGGAGGGCCTTCTCACCACTACTCATTGTTAAAGTGGTCATGAATAGAGTGGCAAGGAAATTGGGATAGGTTAGTATTAAAATGATGATGTTTGCGGATGACTTAATGGTACTGGGAGAAATGGAAGAGGAAGTACAGGAATGGAATGAAGAATTGAAAGAGTTTGAGATGAAATTCCGCATAATGAAGAATGAAGTGATATGAGATGACAAGGAAGAAGAAAAGCTTATAATTAATATAAAATTGGATGTAGTGAATTTTTAAATAGTAAAGAGCGTCACATATCTTTGAAGGATGCCTTATGCGAGGAGAGGTAGCAGAGAAGATCTAATGGGAAGGAGAAGCAGAGGAAGGGGTTGTACAAGTGTGTAAAATACCTCCTATGGTAAAGGAGAGTACCACAGAATTGTTGATAAGTACAAAATAGGGTGTACTTCGTTACCATATTTACGTAACTAGTATAAACTTGGACATCGGATGCAAGAGAAACGAGGAGGCTTGAGGCAGTGAGTGGGAAAGAAGATTTTGGCGGTCGTCGGGAGAAATAGAATTATTAATGAAATTGTTTATTCACAAATTAGACTACAAGGGGCATATCTAGAGGAAGCAAGGGTGAGATGGTATGGATACATAATGAAAAAGGAAATTGAAATAATCCTAAGTAAGAGGTGGGTAAGGACGAATAACAAGTGTGTGAGTGAGAGGAGAAGAATGGACTAGAGCTTGGGAGGAAGAATGTTGAGAGGACATATAAATACGGAGCCATTGTAATAAACTGACCCGGCCACAGGTTGGAAACCTTTCATGATGATGTTGATGATTAAGAGTATTATGAATAAAATTCATTTTTATCTTTAAATATTGCCCACAATATGGTTGCTATAATAGCCTTTTCAAACACATATTTTACTTCTTCTGTTACCAATGCTCTTGGTTTGAGAAAAATAAGTTTCCTGGATTCGAGGAACTCTTGCAGGAATTGTTTCAGCTGGTGGTTTGTGCTTCTATGGTCCCTTTTCTTTGGAAGGCCCCTGAAGTTAAGTTGAGATCGGATTGTTGTTGAATTTGGAATAGTATAAGGAACTACAGTAGCCCCATGGCTTCCTTGGTGCTGACTGACAGCTAACAGCTTAGAAAAGTTACCAGACCAAAATATGTATCTCTATGCCGAACCATATGATTTGCAAAAACATGTGTTTAGCAGCTGTCGCTTCTGACGGTCAAAACTTAGGTATGTACATAAATGTTGATTGTCAGGTATGTTAAAGATGACGGGGATGCTCCTAGGTGTAGGCCTACAAAGTAAAGTTGCGGGTAAAAAGTTAGTCTTGACATTGTGGACACAAAGCCTGGATAATGTTTACAAATGTTCCTTATCCTTTGCGGAAAGAGTTGCCAAAGCTTTATTTAAAATCGGCCTATTGTTAGTGAGTTCCCTCAAGTTAGGGGAGGAGAGGTTAATAATGTTGAAAAGTGGAGCATAGATAAACTGAGGTTAGTGCTTGGTACAATTTGAGCAACTATATAGTAAATTTCATAACATGAAGTTTGTTAAGCTCTTTGAAGTGTGACCTGATTTGAGTAGGGATGGTTGTAATAGAATATTTAAATGGGATCACGCCTAAATTTAGGCAGACTTGTAGAAAACTATGTGTGTAGTTTAATATTACAGTATGGTTTTTGTTTACAAATGGTATACAATCTTATTTTAAAGGGGAATTATAGACTGCACTTTGTATAGTAAACAATGTTATTATGGTTGATGATAAACCAACTATTATTTACTACTAGTAAATAGAATTTGATAAATCTAGACACTAAATTTATTTTTGGCTTTATACCGACTAAACGACTTGAGAGCCTCAACTTTAGAACAAAATTTTCTCCGCCGGTTTCGGTGGCTGCATGGTCCAAGACGCAGCTCTTTCATGGTACTAGAGTCACGATGAGGGAGAGATCAAAATTTGAATCTTGGTCGGGTGTACTGAGGTTGGTTTTTCCAAAATAATTTTCCACTCTACCTTCATAGAAATTCGAGTATACTTCCTATAAATATAACCTTCTCTAATCTCTAACACATTAGCGTGATTAGCTTAAACCTCAAAAGGGTAGTAAGAAGCAGCGTTACCCCCCCCNCCCAAAAGGGTTGAAAAAAGGCGCCTTTCCCCCCCCCCCCCCCTCCTCCCCAAATATTTTCCTTCTTTTCCATACGCCTTCTATCTCTTTCGTGCATTCGCCTTATAAAAGTATGGTTCAAATGCACCAAAGAAATGGAAGGGATCTGAAAGAGTGGGAGGGGGTGATGTATCTAACTTAAAATTCTTAGCTGTGCATCATATCCACACTCAAGTCAATGATCACGATCAAGTAATGGAAGGTGTTGGTGTTTCAGTGAGATGACAAGCATCGCACAGACAGACATAATCTCTACACTTCAGTCCATGAACATGGTGAAGTACTGGAAGGGCCAGCATGTCATCTGTGTGACTCCCAAACTGGTCGAGGAGCACATTAAGTCGGCACAGTTCAAACGACCAAGGTTGGTTGTGGATACAGCCGCACTTCGTTGGGCCCCACCTAAGAAACAGCAGGCTAAGGCGGGCAAGAAGTAGGAAAGGTCCATTGTATTTATTTTCCCTGCGACCGTGCAAGTTGATCATAATTTTATTTCTTGTTGTTTCCAACAGTATTTCTCAAACTTGAATCTGTAAACTGGTCTTGAATTGTTTATTACCAATGCTTGAAGAAACTTTGAAATATATCAATAAGGAAATCAGTTCACTCTTGGTACATAAGCTTTTACAAGGGAAAAGGCAAGGGAAATAGGGTTTTGAAACAAATAAACTTTCTGGTAATTTTAATACTTTTTGTTTTAAACTTTTAATAAGATGTTTTTCACATTTCACACTCCCTCCTGAACAGTAATTATAGACTAATGGAACCTAAGCCAAAAGTTTGACCTATACAGGCTAATCTTGTCTGGCTTTCCGGTGACCGGTAATAGGTACACTGATGTTGGTTTTTCATGAATGGTTTCTCGCTATCCCTCCATATAAATGTGGGTACATTTCTTACCATCTTCATCTCCCTACTCCACAAGCTTTATTGAATTGAGTGTAGCATACACAGGTATTAAGATGCAGTAAACAGCATTGAATAAAAAATAATCTTAGACTAAGTATATTTTATAGTTAATTTATAATTCTTACAACATTAATACTTTTAACTAAAATAAACTCAATCATTTGAAGTTTGAAGTTGTTTTTTTTCTGCCAAGGTTGGATAGAATCACAAATATGAGGGGTTTTTTTCTGTAAAAGCAATTTGGTTTTCCTTCCTTTTACTTGTTTATACAACTTTTCCCTATAATTTTCATGTTTAAAATTATGTACTTACCAGAAATTTTTAAAGCTCAATCAATACTTAAATAATATTCAATTTGATTTTTTAATTCTTATCATGATATCTTAATATTGACTATTCAGAATCATTCTAGCTATTTTCTCACTATTTAAGTTTGAGAAATTCTGGTTAAAAGTTAATTAAATTTTAATTGTGTCAAATCATATATCAATTTTTTTATTTATCTTTTAGGAGAGAAAATGTCAACATTTTTAATTTAAAAAAACATTGTTCTTAAATGTTCTGTCCAAAAAAGACCAAGCTTTATTGGTATGAAATTAAGCCAAAAAAGAAAAATGTTTTTTTAGGTGTGTGAGAATTATATTTTTTAATTCGAAGCGAACTTGAATCACATCATATTAAATATTATCTAAGCTGAATCGAAGTTTGAATATTTTCAGTTAATTATTTTATGCTTTAACAAATATTACATTTTAGTTATTTATATAACTTTATGCATTAAAATTACTTGTAAAATATTTCATTGCACAATTGTTTCTAATTCTTTGTTTTATTCTGATAAATCAAGATATTATCACAACTTACAACTCAATTACTTGAGTTTTTTCCCTATTTTGTTGATTTTTAATACAGATAACAGCTCAACATTGCAAACATTGGCGATAAATTGAGTGTTTTAGCTGTCAATATTTTCATCACCTAAGTTTTGTAATTTTCAAAGACAGAATTCTTTTTTAAGGAAAGTTGAAGCTGATGTTTGTTTTGAAGCCATATCGAAGTTGCTAATGTGTTTTTTTCCCCCCCAACCGTTTGTGAAGACCCTCTCGTAAAACCAGGCATGATTTTTAGCGATTGAATGTAGCTTGTTTATCCCATAATTAACAAGTTTAATTTTATCTTAGTTTGATATAATATCAATCTTAATATACTGTGAATATCTTGATGATAGTAACCAATTAGAATTCTAATTTATGCAAAGTTATTGATTTAAAAATTGCTAATACTTATGTTAATATGTCTCATTTCTAGTCTCCTCTTGCACACTAAACAATATTCTCATAGACCCCTCTGTGATATTTATTCTCTGGTCTGGCTTCGGCGTTATTTGTAAATCTTCCAAAATATAGAAACTAATATTAAATGTAAGGTAGAACATATTTAATTTGATTGAGTAAAGGTATTTACTTAGATAATATGTTAAGTTTATTCAGGGTTCAATTAGTATTCAGTATTATTAAAGCCTGGGAGAGTATTTAAATGTATATCTTTGTTAATTAGTATAAGGATGGGTCAATTTTGTTCTTTGTTATTTACGTTCCATCAATACGTCATTTAAAAACTAAAATCATTTTCATTGTCTACAAAGTATTTTCTCGGTTAATTGCTGTACAAGTTAAAAAAAAAATATTAGTGAATACAAACAATAACCTTTATATTGTTTATATATCTACTAATATTATAAATTTAATCTCAAAGTGTGTCTTATTGACTTAAAAAATGGGTTTTAAATAAATTTAGATCATTTCGAGAGATAGAGGAGAATTTAGAGTTGAAGGCTGAAATAATACAACTGGAACTGGTAAAAATTTAGAAACCATTCAAACCAACCGATCTTTAGTTAATCTTATGAAGAACTGTATACAAAATATCAATTATTTCTCAGACAAAACAATTGTTATACTATATATATATATTTTTCTTAAAAATATGATGCATCAATTAAAAAATAGTGACAGGATACCTGTATAGCATGCTTGAAAGAACAGAACACTTTGAGCCTCATATAAAAGCCATACAGTATCGACCAATATCCTTCAACATTATTTATACATGTCCCTTTATTAAGCTCAACAAAGTTCTTTTGATGGTTGACGGTACAATGAACATATGGCGACACACGATTCTAACATCTGGAAGCAAAATATCATTGTCAGCGATATAAATAAAACAAAAAGTATTTTTTTATGTGTGATGATTTATTTTTATTTTATTTTATTTATGAAAGTTATTATTGCGTGACACCAACAAATTGATATTCAAAAATTCATTACACTCTGTTTAACTTTGTCCATTTGGGTTTGGAATCAATAACCAGGCAACATGTTATCGACAATGGATATCAACTAACAACCTGACTAATCCTAAATGTATCTGGAAGATGTGCATCCAGAACTTTTATGAGAATTAAATTGTAGCTTATCAAGTAGGATTAACACTCACTATAATCGGCCATTTAAAAAAAAACTAAATTCAAACAACCATTTGCTTAGCCAAACCAAAATAAATCAAATAGGTTAGCTTTCTTTACAATGTAGTAAATGGTCATTGTGATTCAAGCCCAATTTTAATGAAGGAGATTTATATCTCTGTATAGGTTTTTATTCTTTTCAAATTTCTTCAGGAGGGAGTGCAGCTCAACTTCCTAAAACAAAAGGCAACTAAAAAACCAAAAGGTAGATAGAAAGTGAAAATGTGTAATGTTTGATTGTACACATACATAGGAACATAGAAGAGGAATGATAAATATAAAAGACAAACACATGAAATTTGATAGAAAGGATGTGTATAAGGTATGTCTTAGATAGCAAACACTCCATGAAGGGAAACCTACTAGCTACATATGTACTAGAAAACTTTATATTATTACACCCATTACTGTTTCCAACCTGTGGCCCCGAGTCAGTTTTTTATTCAAACCATATATTTTCCCCTACTGGCTTGCTAGGCCTGTCGTTGCTAGATGTGTCTTATAATCTATCTTAAGACTAGGACAGGTACAACATCCAGTCCCTGGCCGTCAATTTATCAATATGAAAGGGTAAACCCATATTTTCGGCCATACCAGGAATCAAACCCAGGACCTTTAGCTTAGTAGGCAGGCATACTACCAGCTGATCTAAGGTGTCCAGAAAACTGTAGACTTCAAAGTTCACAATTAAAAACACACAATTATGAACTTTTCGGTGTATAGTACAGAAGATAATACAGTATTCTGAACATTTCATAATTATATGTTTTGTTGTGTTTTTAATTGTGAACTTTGAGGCCTACAGTTTTCTGATAAGTGTGTAGGCCTTGTCCTTCTATCTTATTTTCAATTTTAAATTTAAAATGGCCATTTGACACAATTCTTCCTTTATTTCATAGATTTAAACTCTTAAGAGTAATAATTTTGTAATCATTGTGTAGAAGTTTAAAAAGAAAACTGGAAACACTAACTCACATTGTTAACATTGTGTTATGCTTTTTGGCTGTCCATCATTTAAGTTTTAAGTGTTGGTAATTGTAAACAAAGGCTTTGTCATACTAAAGGTCTCTAACCGATCTTTGAAGAAGGTCTTAAAGTACATATGCAATGTTCAAATTCTAGTTGAGTTAAACTGCAGATTTATTAGTCAAAATACGGGTTGGTTTGAGTTACATTATAATCGGAAGATCCCAGGTCCTAGTAACCAAGCCATGCATAGAAATAATAACAACTAATAATCTCTAGTAAACTTGCATCACTTTCAATCATTATCATCCAATTGTAAACATTTGTTCATATTATAACATAGCTCTCTTACCTCTAATATTGTATTATAAAATAAAATCCTACCAAATATAAATGTAATTTTTGTAAATATTGTTTTAAATACAGTAGTCTTTATAAGTTTATAATCCTTTAATGTCTGCATTACTCTTGACAAACATATTTGCCAAAAAAACGAGCAGAACAGAAGCGTGGTTTCATGATGTGTTCTAAATCAATCGCAGGATTTCAACATGATCTTCTGAGTCCGCTCTGTGTGAGTTTAAATAGTTTGTTTTGTTTACTTTGCACAAGAATCTTATTATAAGGGTCAATAGGTTTGAAGACATTTGTTTTGGCATAATACCTTTCACCACCATCATCAAACACAATTGACATGGTGAAAACAATATTAATAAACTTAAAAACAAAACTGTTGGCAAATGTACTTTTCTGGTTGGTGTTGTCAGGCATTTTGGGTCAACAGACATTTCTTTGGGTGTAAGGTACCATTCAAAGATTGAATTTTCTTTTCTGTGCTCGAGCTTTTGAAAACGTTTGGACCAAGTTTTGTTTTAAGTTTGTCATTGAGTTAATTATACAAATTAATTAATTGGTAAATTGTATTAAATAAATTATTTAAAAAAAATATCTCAGCATTTTTTTATAAACTCAAAGTTAAAATATGGCTAGATTTTAAAGAAGATTGGGTCATAGATTCACCACTTCCTGAGAGCTTTGCGGGTACACTATAACATACTATTTTTAGGGGTTGATTAGTGCCCCTTTTTTGGTTCCAAAATATTTGCAGACTTGTGAGCTTTGTTAAATTTTATTCTGTGTTGCTGTGTAGACTGTCTTTTTCACTCCTATTAAATAAACATTTCTTAACAAACTAAGATTGAACTGTATACAAAAACACTTTGTACTTTTTTGGTGTGACTATTAAAGCTAATCTGTTTTTGTTTAAAGTTTACATGTCTGGAGTATATTTTACTAGTTTTTTTATATCTTTAAAAGAAAGCTAATACCAGATAGTTACATAGGAGTATGTGTAGATCTGCTGAATCATTTTAAAGCTTCACAGAATAATTATAGGTACAATTGTATCAAAGCAATAGTCCTTTTAAATGTAATTAGTTGTAAATAAACAAATATGGAAAGATTATTACTAAATGAAATTTAACTATCTGCATTATCAATATTGGTTGTATTTGGTATGGTATGTTATAGTGGACAATTTTTTTGCTTGAGTGCAGGCCAATTTTTATATATATAAAAATTCAAATAAGAATTAAGTTTGACACAGTAATCTTGATATATTATCAGTAGATTTTCTTTGGATGACAGGTAATTTAACGCATATTACCATTATTTGCTTGTTGAACTACCCTTCCTAATTTTTGTGTAATGTTGGAATCTTGGTATCTTTGTTATGGTTGTAGTGTAAATATGTTTTATATGGAATGAGCATCATTTAAAAATACTGGCATTATATTTATTTTGTTATTTGTATATACTTGTAAATAAAACTTTTTTTTAAAAGCTAGAATCAATCTTTGAGATTGAGTCTTTTGTACCACCTATTGACATTTTCCTCTCATCTTCCCTAATTGGTCATCCTTGTAGGCCTGTCAAGAAGTCAATGAATCACTATCTCGCTCATACCTCATTGAGGAAATTAAACTGACAATGGTATTTTGTCTTAACAAAGTAGAGTGAGCTTATTATTCAGTTATTCTCTAAAAAATACCTATTTATCAAATTAAAAAGCCTCTCAAAACTTTATTTTACATTTATGTACATACACATCTTTCTTAATAGTTTTAGATGGTGGTCTTTAAATAGGTTTTATCAAAATATGTGATCATTTATTCATGAGGTGGCCCAATGGCTTAGTAATTTTATAACATTAATTGATAAAAAAAAAAAGTATGTGTAAATTAAATGAAGAAACCCCACCAAGGGAAAGAGGAATATTGTGGGGAAAATTGAATTCAAATAGGTGACATTTTCCTTTCTTCCATCTTCTATAGTAGAAATAGTCACACATTTAAACATGAATTTTAACACAAATTTAGTAATATTTTTGTTTTTATCAAACAAAAAGAGAAGGGGAATACACTTTACAGAAACACAAAATTATTCAATTTTGAATTAAAGAAACTTGTAGAAATAAAAATAAATAAGAGCATTTCCCAAACAGTTTTCAACTCAGACAGTGATATGTGTCATCAGTCGTTATCTTGATGTTCTGGCATGTACACCATGGTCAGCTTACCAAGGGGGCTTATAAGTTCAATAGTTTAGTGTAGAATGTTTTTACTTTATTTTTACCTCTTTTGACAAACATTATAGATACCTAATCAACTTTAAATACAAGATACCATTACATAAGTCTTTTTTAAATAGCTTCAAATAAGCGTGCTAATCCTACTATTTATAGGCAAGGATGTGGAATTATCGCAAATATAATTGATTTTTTTGAGAGTGAAAAACTATTGGGACATTATAAGCACCCTGTTGAAAGAGTCAGAATTTGCAGTAGAAGCTACAGGAAAATTGGAGCGTATTATTTGTGTAAAATTTGAAGGGAAATAAATATGGCAAGTGGGACACAAACCACACTTTCAACTCTAGGAAAAAAAAGCGCAAACCCAGCATCAGAACAAATGTTCTTGATGATTTTGACTTGTGAGTCATTCAACGTCTTAAACAGAGATTTTAGAATGTTAAAAAGGAAGTACCATTTTTATAAAATTATTAGCATTAGTAAAAGAAGAAATCAATTTCACTGAGAGCAAAGGAAGAGCATTGAAAAACCTGGGGTTAAGTTTAAAAAAGACTAATTATAATGTCGAAAAATAAAACAGTTGTGTGGAGGATGGATATTTGGATATCTAAGAAGAATGAGATAAAATGATAAAGGGACCAAAATGTCCTGTGGTATCTTGACGGAAACCTAGATTCATCCCTCGTACATTGTGAGTAAATCTTTTTAAGACCCAGAAACAACAGGAGTATTGAAAAATCATGGTGCAGGACAGAGATGGATTATTGTCCAATTCCTGTTTAGAACAGGGATTTGTATCAAATGCATTTCTTATTTTCAAATAGAAAACAAAAAATTGTGACTATCACAAAGAGATGACTTTCAAAGTTTTTTTCTAAGTGGTTGAAAGAAAAACTTATCCCCAACCTTTATCAAAATAGCCTAATTGTGATGGATAATGCACCGTATCATACTGTTCAAATAAATAAGCAGGTAACAATGGAATTACGAAAGACTGAAATGCAGCTGTGGCTGGACATAAACAGTATTGCATATGAGGAACAGATGACGAAAAGTGAGCTCTTCAAGCTAGTTTGCTGCCGATGTACGTCTCACCAAATTTTACATTAATGATTTATTCGAACAACATGGGCAGTGTTATTGGGTTACCTCCATACCACTGTAACCTTAATGCGTTAATATTATTAGCACCGCGTCTTACTACTCGTTTGGGTTATACGCACTTATGCTAATGTGTAATGGTAGGGTGATTGTGAGATGAAATGGAGGACCTACAGATTAACATGGAATCCGAACCACGGTGGAGGTCTGGCATTCCACACATTCACGAGCTGTGATTAATACACGTCTTGTCAGAGCTGAAGGAAGGGTTTGTTAATCAGATAAATCGGTGCCGGGACCGAGGATTGAACCCTGGACGCCAGCACAAAAGTCCAACACCTTACCCCTAGACCACCAGGTCGCTTAATGCTAAATAATTGATTTGGAACATAGGGAAATCATGAGTTGTGGCCAAAAATGTTGCACATTAATGTTTTCCGATCGTTTAGGCCTATTTTAATAAATAGCCTTCAGCATCTTCAGTATATTATACTTTTCTGAGCCTAATTTAATCTCTATATTACTATCAAATGTTTCATTATAAGAAAGTGTGGGGTTTAATGTTAATTATATGTTGTCCAAATCATTACCAAAGTTGTAAGCAATATATGTTTTAAATTTCAATTCATTAACTCTATTTTTAGTTCTTTAACCGTTAAATCTAGTAGTTTTCATTCTTGTAAAGTCTTTGTTGGAATCTTAGCGTCATCTAAATTTATTACTTTTACCTTTCATCTTAAACATCGTGCATTGTGATTTATTTTATCTGTACCCGGAAGCTGTAAGATGCACGTGTGGCTTCACAGTGGAAAGGAGAGGTTTGGCGCGAACAGCTAGCCAATTAGCACATCTGATTTAGCGTCTGTGTTTTGATACTATGTGGAAGGAAGGGAAGCGTTAGACGCAATACACTTGCCAGTTAGATTGCGAGCTATCGAGACATTTTCTAAGAGGTACTAATAGTCGTTCTTCACGTTTGATCTTTATAGAGTGTTGAGAGATGGGTGGAGAAAAGGGGAGACCACTATGTGGCTAATCTACCACAAATATAACCATGCTATGTCTATCTTCAAGTACTAATTATGTTCACCTTTTCTCCATGCAAATAGTGGTTTAAATTGTAACAAAATGTCTATTAACTTTTCTCTAAAATAAAACTTCAGAATCAACATCATAAATTTCAATTTCTTCAATCAACTATGTTCTCCACCCCCACCATTATTTAATTAGCCCTGAGAATCTTTACTGAACCCACTGGCTGCCGCGGACAATAGCTAAACAAGAATATGTGGAGGAGGAGGCTGGAGAAGTTTGACTGATTAGATAGTATACCCGCATTGTGTGGAAGGAGAGTGGGAAACTATCTAGGAAAAACCACCCTCAGGTTACCTGACCTGGACTCAAACCTTTGTCTCCTTGTCATCAGCAGTCTAATATATTGCAAGAATGACTCCTTAGACCATGTGGCCACCAAAGCGGGTATAATACTACTATAACTAATTTAATTTTCTAATCTTCCGAATAACATCAGGCTTACTATGCATGACTCCTGGAAATTAGGAAAAAGATACAGGGAATGCATGTCCTTACTTGGTCGGTAAGTTGTTGACATCTCACCATCTGTTCAGAAATGTGAAGCTTAGAATATACAAAACAATTTGACTGTTTGTTCTCTATGGGTGTGAAACGTGTTCTCTTACCTTACATGACAAAAACAAATTTAGGGTGTTTGAAAACAAGGTGCTTAGTAAGATATTTGGTTTAAAAACGGATGAGGCTAATGGGGATTGGAGGAGGTTACATAATAAAGAGTTATTACCTGTACTCATCACAATACATTGTTAGTATAAACAAGTCTCGTAGATTAAGGTGGGCATGACATGCAGCGTGAATGGGAGAATCTAGAACCGTGTTCAGTTTATTGATTGACAAACTCGATGGAAAAAAACTTTTGGGATAAAATAGACGCAGATGGGAGGATAACATTAGAATGGACCTGAACGAGATATGGTGTAGTGAGATGGATTGGATAGAATTATTAGCTCAAAACACTCATAATGACTAGATTATATAAAATTTTCTATTAGTTTCTATTTATTGGTACATGTTTTATTGAAACTTAATCTCAGTTCCTACTTAATAGTTCTAGTTATTATTAAAATAAATATTTATTCCTAATTATATCTTTCTACTCATTACTGCAAGGGGTCATCCATAAACCACATAACGCCCC
>CABFVX010000067.1:196625-254649 GCA_902151425.1 Timema shepardi
CCCGTCATTCCCTCATGTAACACCATGTAGATATTTAGCCTAGCCCCCCCCCACCCATTGTTATGTAACTTTTATGACCAATAATGAATGACATTTTTCATAGGGAAGTTTTGTATTACTAAAAGACGGATTCAGAATTAATGCTTCTTAAAATCCATTTTAAATCCTGAACATAAATGATTTCAGAGAGTATTATTATTTATAGATGGCTACACACACAAACAGATAAGACAGACAAGTACAGACATAAAGACATCGAGCTCTAATTCCTCAGGTTCGTGAGGGAAAAACTCTGTTATATTTATGTTATGGATGTCAGGTTTGCGGTTTGAGTAAGAGCAAGAAGACTACTATTTACTGAATAGCATGGCCTTTTTTTTACAGTGGTGCTACATGATAATGGATAGCTATTTAAATAATTCTACATATACAACTTTTCTAAATTATTGGATTAATTTACAATTTTACTTTAATTAACTTATCAATACCTAGACTCATGTTTCATTCCAACATCGATCCTGGACCCTGAATTTGATTTCGAAAAAAGACTAAATGGTCACTGAAGCGGAGATCGAAGTTCAAATACCTGTCGGGTGTAGTCAGAGTGGCTTTTCCTAAGGGGTTTTATATTCCCTCTCCACGTTAATGAGGCTAGATAACCTCTAGAATTCTACCTTATTCATTTCTACTCCATTAGATAAATATAATAAAAAATTATTAGAATAACTACAATTTGACTAAACCACCCTACAAAATGTATTACTAAAAAGATAGGATTTTAAAGAAAATCTACCAGCATTTGCATGGAGGGGAAGTAGGAAACCATTTAGCAACCCTCAGTGGACCTGACTGGTATTCGAACCACATCTCCCCAACATTGGCTGTCTAGTCTACTGAGAGAATTACCATTTTTAGACAATGCAGCCAACATAACCTAGGTATAATAGTTGCATTTGTATCTATACACACTAGATTTATCAGAAGGGAAAAGGTATAGTCCTAAATACACTTACCTTTTGAAAATAATTAACGATATTTGAAGCTTTAATTCTCATAACATGCTGCTGGTACGAAGAAATAACACTATTGATAGACTCCTCTAACTTGGCTTGAGATAGATTCTGTACTTTTGCTTCTTTCCATTTCACTACAACATCTTTTTGAGACTCTTCCAATATTTTTTCTGGTTATCACTTTTTATATGCAAGCAATGAACAAGTCTCCTCCTTTTGAAAAAAATATTTTTGTTTTTGTACAAATACAAACCATTATTCATGGCCTATGTAAAATAATTATACTCAAACTCAACTATACTTATAAATTAAGGCCACTTAGACTGACAGTCACTATCCAATGAAAAAATATTGATATTACTTTTCAACATTAGAATTTGAGTTTAAGACCTGTGATATGTAACACTTTGATGTACCCCACCCTCCCCCCATGTAACAGCATGTAAAAATGTTATGTGGTTTATGGACGACCCCCAAGCTATACAATTCTTCCACGTTGCGGATCAAACATTAATTCCCCATTGCACTTTGTGTTAACTACCAGATACTATCATGAATGGAAAACACTTGCTTCATTGTTGAGCAATTACCAAAATACAAGGAGATATACCAACCCAGCTAACCAAATACTATTGGTACACTAGGTGGATAATGGAAGAAACCCTAAGATCTAGAGCATTAACAAACAACAACAATTAGATTTACTGTTGATCCCCACTCACAAGCCCACAAGCTATTATTTGATTTACTCTTAATAACTACTAATTATTGCATGCTAGGCTACTATTTGATATACTGTTAATTTATACTTATCACTACAAGCTACTATTAGGGTGCATGCATGCCACAAAGTGTGCACATCACTCCTATCTTTGCACATCGCACAAGCTGTAGAAACAAACCCATGTAAAGTAACGGAAGCGTAAATACCGAGCACCTCTCTCTCCACACTTCACTCCAACCAGACACAAGAAACAAACTGGTTTGTCTTTGTGAAGGGTTGTGCGATGTACGTGATGCTCTTATTGGTTGGTTCGAGGTCAAAGTAAAGCCTCAGTGTTGTTCAGCTCACATTTTATTTCATCTTTTGTCAATTCTACTTTTACTTTGACGTTTGTCTACAGACTGATTGTATTTTAGGAAGAAGATAGGGGACATAAAAGGTAAACTTACAAATAGGATTAACATGGTAGTTATTTTAATGTCGTGATATAACTTTTGACTTAATTTCATTCAATATTCAAGTGACAGTTTCCAATGACATTCTTGTGTAGCTGCAAACCATTTCTTCATCACTTTTGAGTTCGGTGAATAATCGGTGAAATTCTCCCAGTCTTTGTCCCTTCTGATTGATAGCATGTGCACTAAATTGCCTAGATCTATTACTAGCTAAGAAGTAAAATTTTGCAGCTGTTGAAATTTCATCACCATCATCACTACTGCTGTCAAAGATTTTTTTTTTTTCATTTTAGTAAATATCTTAAAAGTAAAATTAACGTTCTTTATATTAAAAATGTTTTTATTAAGAAATAAAAAGACGTTTAAGAAACAATTCATCACAAATGCTCCATACAGACTGGTCTTCTCCAGCCGAGTACGAAGTGCAATGAGCAATCTGCTCGATATGCACAGATTGTTCCATGAGCGATATGCGTTATGTCAAGATAGAAGTGATGAGTAATCTGCGCACTCTTCGGCATACACGTACTCTTAGACTTAAATGTTCATTACCACTTGATAAATGCTATTCCCTATTAAAACTCCTTCTTATAATTATTATTAATTTCCATAACATCCTTTTCGCTTTATTGTGCATTCCTACTATGTCCATTTTAGAAGTAGGCCTACTGTTTTTTCCTCCTATATCTTGACTACTGCCATTTCTGCTTGATACATTTAAGCTCTTGCTCTAACCTATAAATCTGGATTCTTAGTTGATACCATTTATGTTTATGACTCTTGCTATAAAGCTATATTAGTTGTTTTATTTATTATTATATATTCCTTTTTTTAAATGTGTGAAATTTTATATTTCTATAACCATTTGTTTGTGCTTATTACAAGTCTTGTATAAAACTACTAGATATAGCTTGGATCTCTATTTTATGTTATTATTAGTCCTAATTTGATGCCAATTTTATAACTCCATACAATTATTATGTTTACTGTTAGTTCCATATTTGGGTTAAGTAGGTTAGGCCCAAGCAATCATTTCACACAGGATAAACATAAAAACGCAATTACCCACTAAGTACTATCTCATTTAGATATAAAAAAGAAGAATGGATCTTCAATAGGGTTTTCAAACTTGATTCCACAACTCAATCTGATTTCACTCCAATATTTTATTTTATGGGACATTTCTGTCTACTTATTAAAGCACTACATTACTAGTAACGGCTTAAGTTCAGTCTGGGTCAAAAGTTACTTCACACAGTATCATTAAAATGCATACTAACTTTTGCCTCATGCTGTACTCTTCAATATTAGTTTTCAATTAATTTTTATTGATTTTTTTTTTCTTATCTCAACACAAAAGCTGAGTTGTCAACAATATTATTTACATATACATTCTTAATAATAAACTAATTTACTTTCACATAGGCTATATTTCAAACCTATGTTGTTTTTCTACACTTAATTATACTTGCTGAAACTAATACTACTTCAAGAAATATATTTTTTTAAATTTGAGCACAACTGCTCTCAATATTATATTATATTTTTAAGTTTTTTTTATACATCTAACATTAGACTAAAATATCAATATACAACCTTTATTAAAAAGCTCATGGGATTTGTGTTGTAACAACTGGGATATACACAAACAAATGATTTTAAAAGTTCCCTTTAGTCATTAGTAAATTGTACAAACACGCCCAAAACATAACAAAGTACAGTACTCAAGAGGATTATATGTTATGAATTATTGTAGTTTTTTTGTAGGTTTGTATTGTTTGAATTTTGAGAAATTTTCATATTTTTACAAAAATATCTTTGAGATGATAAAAATGTAGATTTGATGTTTACTTATTTTAGATGTAGTTTGAAATAATTTTTGTTGTTCAATTTGAAACTTTTGTACCTGGTTATTTTAAGGGCCCATCTATATCTGATCCCATACTTATATACTTGATAAATATTTTACATATCATTTTACATAGAATATTGAGGCAATACCAAAAGCTCAGTACCAACATAAAAAATAACACGAGGAAAAAAAAGTTACAAATTAGAATGAGTGGTGGCTTAAGGTGACAAGGCAAATATTCTTCATTATTAGTTCACTCTAAAAGTTACTTTTATTTTCATTATTTCTAGGCCCTAGATTACTTTTTTTTGTCTTTTAGTAGTGGTGATATCTTGCCTACATATCACATCAACTTGTTGCAAGTGTAGAATTAATAATATTATCATTAACTAGCTAGAGAGCATGTTTATTATCAATATATCTTATATATGTGTGTATAGATATTATATTTAAATTACTGCTTGTATTAAAATATTTTGTTTAGAGTACATTCATACTCTGCTTGAAATATTTGGAAATACATTTACCTGTAGAAGCTAGAAAGTTATCATTAAATGCATTTATTTAACTTTAAAATACCACCTATTATATTAAGAAACATAAATAGTAATACATTTATATTATGTTCCTTGCTAGAGTACTGATTGTGTTGTATTATTTATTTACCATAGTGTTATTTTAAACATATCTTGATTTCACTTTTTATCAAATACAAAGTGTTTTTTTAAAATTCACAACCATTTCACTGTCAACACTCATTATCAGCTATAAGATATATTGACACTAAAAATGGATCTTATTTTTGAACTATTTAATAAATTTAAAGTACAATGTGACATTACCATTAATAATTTTCATTCATTTGCAATTGAGTTGAAATACCAACAGCTATTTATAATGTATATACAATATTAATAAGGTTAAAACATTGTGGAATATTGGATAAGAATTAAAAAAAAAATTACAATTAAATAATTTATTTATGATACACATGGATTTTTTTTTAAGTTACATAAATATGCACAAAATATTTTAATTACTCACAATGTGCAGAAATAATGTAAACAATATTCATGAACATCTTGATTACCTATTTATTATGGCAGTATTTATGTGCTTTTTTTATTTTCAGAGTTGCTCTTACCTAGAGTTTTATAATACACCTGGTATTATTTTAAATTTCCTGAATTTTTCTTCAATACAATTGCTTTGCCAAATTTGATTTTGAAAAAAAAAAAACTTATTATATTGCTTAATATCTGACTGTTTAATAATTCATATTTAAAACTGGTAAATACACTGTTTAAATTATTTACAAAAAACACATTAGTTTAAATATATTTAGGAAAGAAATTTGTGTGTTTTTATTTTTTACTATAAATTATGTTAACACTAGGCTATTGTGTAGCCTGCACATTAAACAAAATAATTGATTTGATAACTCATTTATTATAATAAAAAATTAAAATTATATATCAATGTCGATTCATATTTACTCTTCATATTCTAAGATGCATCATTATGTATACCTTATATATGGATACATATGAATACAAAAACTAGCCAAAACAGAATTTATAAACAACTTCTAGCACTTGTGTTGTGTCAATTAATTTAATAGCTTAACCAAATTTATTATTACATATTCATTAGAAAATTATCTGAAATGTTGATATATCTTTTGATTAAAACATCGGTATGGCTATTTTATTGAAGAAACAACTCCATATTCGTGTCCATATACTAAAATAGCATTTATTTTAAACAAAATATTGAGCTTATTAATCTACATCTAGATGGCCGTATGGATGGTCTGTGTATTCTTAAAATGAAGTGATGTTTAAACTCATAATTTTTCATAATTTTTTACATCAACAATAAAAATCAACAACCCCCCATCCCCTTTTAAATATATTGTATCTACTTACATTTTAACACAAACAAATACTATTAATGTCAGAGATCTTAACATATCAGACCACTACTCCTAAAGTTGAGGGATTTTTTTTTTAGTTTTTTGTATATTATCATTAATTTTAATAGCATACAGCTCTTAATTTAAATTTAAAAAATAGTTTGGAAATAAAAACAATTCAAATATTAACTCTGGATTTTGGATTAGTGAAGTTTTTTTTATTTAAATAAACATTTTGTCATCTTGTGGTGTTAAAATTTGGTTGTGTATTTAGCTATTTTTTTTATGTTGTCTTATATTTTAACTTTTAAACAGCTCCCATTTTTTTAATTCCATTTTTTTAATTTTATTGTATTCAAGTAAAACAATATTTTGTGGAATTTGAATATATCCTTTATATTTTGGTTTTATGAATAATTAATTCATTTGTGAATTATTTCATAAACTATGTTAACATTATCAAATTTCTTTTAAAATAGTTTGAATTTAATTGTTCTTTGATAATGATTTAAATTAAATAATACTATCATCAATGATGTATAGATATTATTAGCTTTGGCCAGATATTTTTCTCTTTGTGTAAGGAAAAGAGAAACACAATATGTGCATGCCAGTTAAAAATGACTGATTTATAAACTAACTTACTATATTTTTACCATTAAATATTAGTATACTTGTGGTACAGCTACAGATAGTGTAACACCAAGTAAAACAATACTATTGTAATATTTAATATTACTACTGTTAAGGTTAGAATTAATGATTCCATTAGTATAGTTATATTTCAAATGTATTTAATTTATTTTTGAAAACTTTGTTAAAGTGGTGTCAACATTATTAAGCGTAATCAACATTAAAGCTAGATGCATCCTTTCACACTTACAACTTTTTATTTAAAATTAAAATGTAGTAATTATTTTTTCATACACAATACATTTTATTTAGGTATACAATTTCACAAAACTGTCCTTGAAATCTTTTCCAAAATATATTAATTACCTATAAATTGTACTGTGATGTTATGGTCATATTATATTTTCTTATAAAATGACACATTCCTCTTTACCTAAGGAAACACCTTTCTGATTGCCCATTTTTTAATTTTTTTTACTAAATATTTTATTTTTGACACAATATTTTATAATTATTTTTAAGAAATACTATCCTCTTATTGGATAAATAAAATTTCACCAGTAAAACAAAGTTTTGTTGTCAAAATCATTTTGATGTGTTCCTCCAAACATTTTATTAAGTTTAGTTATTTCAAATCTGTATTTTTAATAGTTAATTTATAGTCAGCATAATACACCTATTGTAATATAGTAAAAAACAATAGCATTCACATTTCCATGTATTATGTAAATGTAAATAGTATTGTTGATCACGTATAAGCTACCAACTCTTTTGATAATTCATTACGGTGTGTGGGTGTAAAAATAATTTTAGCAACTCATAGAAACTTTTTTTTTACTTTTTTTTTCTTTCTTATTGGAGGAAATGAATAGTGTAGCATCTTTATACAAATTTTAAACATTTTGTCCCTTGACTATATTTTGTGTAGGTGCAACACTGGGAGCTGTGTTATTTTTAAAAACTACTTAATGACATAAATAAAAATTAATTGCCATATTGAAAGGTCTTAGTTTTGAGAAAAGTCATGGTCATACTCAATTTTGTCATTTCTGTTAAATTTCTGTCGAGCTAATTTAAATTTCCACAGTTAACTTTAGTAAAATGAGTATGATCAAAAATATGCTCAAAATGTATATATAAAATATTTCAAAATAATTGCATAGGTACACTTAAAAGTTATCTCTCACAATTCTTAGCATTGATAGTTTCAAGAGAGTGGGGCTTTATTTTATTAATCTCAATTACCACACCTATTTCCTTTTAAATTCCCTTTATTATTAACCATGGCAGATTTCCTGTAAAGCACATATAAATAGTAAGGTGCCTTAATTTTATACATCATCTACACTGACATTGCTTTCTGGCAATGGATTAACAAACAAGCATCTACCATCTATTCCGATAAATTAGATTACCTACCTCATTTACATAACCAAACAAATAATTTGTTTTTTGGGACGACAAGAAATGCTATAACCTCACAAATAGACCTTCTTTGAATACTAACTGTAAATTATTTATGTTAGTATATTTTTACTGAGTACTTAATTCTTTCACAGGTAAGCTTCCCCTCCAAACTAAGACTTTGTAATATAAAGCGGTGTTGAGAGTGAAAAGTTTATAGCTCTAATCCTTCTGCGCCCACTCTCTCCGTCACACCCCTCTCCTCCCTCTTTGGTAGTGTAATATCTCCATATCTACAATCTCACGAGTGTCAGCTTATTATTGTTATAAAACGGTGGCCCGCAGCGCCGCGAGGAGGGCGAGGGCGGCTGCTAAAGGGCGCTGGATGCGGTTTGCGGCATTGCACAGGTCTTCCTTGCACGAGCAGTAGTTGGCCATCACGTCGTGAGTCCCCGCCCGGCGGATGCAACCGCGGTCACTAGTTTCCTCTATGTAACCGCAACCACGCACGACGCGAACCTTCCCGTACACTGGAAACAAACAGAATACAGTGGCGTGGCGTGTGTTGCCAAGGTTTGTGGGGCTCGGCCTCCATTTTACCCATCATACAATGGGTATTTCTCTGCATATCTCGCATGGGAAGGTATTTACGTTTATTCCTGAACACTGAGCGTTTTACTGCAGAGGTTCTTCTAGCTTTTTTTTTTATCGAAGAAACACTTGCCCCAGAAAAAATATATTCTGGTGCCCTCATAAAAATGTGAACACCAAAATATTAGAGACAGTTACATTTAACAAGCATAAAAGTATAAAACAAATAAAAAAAATCACATGTTCTGGCTGCGTCTTTGAAAAATGTTCTTTATTCAGATTTGAAAAAAATTGGCAGTCCTTTTTTTTTAAAAAAAAAGCTGCGTCTCACTACCCGTTCGGTTTATACGCTTATGTACTAATTACGATAATGGTTTTAGGGCTTGGGAAGGAGATATTTAGAGGAAGTGCACCCGCATTTGCGTGTAGGGTGGAAAACCATTTTGGATAAACCACCCTCAGTACACCCGACCAAGATCGGCTTCAAGCATGCGGCCATCAAAACGGGTGAAATACGTAATAGTATGTATTTTAGTTGAATAGCCATTTGTAAATAAAAATAATACATTATCTATAACACACTATAGGAAATGTTTAACGCACACAATACTCTTTTGGCGTGGATTTAACGCCCCCAAAAATGAATATAAGGAAAACATCCTCCCTCCTCCTGCCTTAAATTACTCTTTTTATCCTTATCTCGTTAACATATTTGTTGTGTATAATAAATAAACATTCTCTTAACTAGGCCTATAATAACAAACACGAGTTTGGTAACTGTTCCGCTTTAGATTTGTGACGTCACCGGGGCGTCTTGTGCAACCGTCTTTGTTAGTTCCGGTCTATATCTCGAGTGGCGAGCGTGTGCTCTTTGTTCTTTAATAGTTTATTATTCTTTCATAAATAAAACTAACAATATTCTTTAATTGATCAAACTTAAAAATATATTGGCTGAAGATAAACTTCCGGTATTTACATTAAGTATTTATGTTATAGATTTGGGGTAATCGGTGAGGTATGGCGATTTATAATTCCACCGCTCCCCTCCCTCGTCTAACCATAGAATTCTAACAATGGACAAGCCGTAGGGTTGCTACAGTAGCCCCATGGCTTATTTGGTGCTAAGTGACAGCTGATGGCTTTGAAAAGTCACCCGACCAAATTATGTATCCCTACGCCAAACCATATGATTTGCAAAAAACATGTGTTTAGCAGCTGTCACTTCTGACAGTCAAGATTTAAGTATAGATTTAAATGTTGACTGTCAGAAGTCAGCTGTGAGCTGTCAGTCAGCACCAAAGAAGCCACAGGGCTACTGTAGCTTAGCTTGATTTCCTCCTAAAGATCTATTTTTTATTCAAAGGGGATTTGGTGGTTAAAATTTTCAAATAGTGGCTGACGGTCTTTGTAGCTTTATTAACTTACTTTTTTAACTTTGTTTTAGCGATAAAAAATAATTCATTTTGATGTTTCTTGGATTATTGATTTTTAAGTAACGTACGAGCGAAGCAAGTAAATAAATTGGAAACTTAGTCTAACATTGTCAATGCTATTGCTCTTTTAAAGTGTGTTCCAAAAGTATTTGTTTAAGTATTAAGTATTCTTTCCCTTGATCGACGTTCTAGAATACTAATTTGCAACAGGGATTTAGGCGGGTCATTATACTATGAGCGTGTATTGACTTAATTAACATAATAAATAGTCTAACATTTTATAATCTTGGCCGAGAGGCCTTATAAATCCTATGTTTAAAATAATATCATTAGAAAATTTAGATTTGTTTAGTTAAAATCTAACGGAAAATTATATTATTTTGATCAATTCTGGTGGAATTTTGTTAATAAAATTTGGTAACGTTGGCAAAAAGAATGTTGCCAGGTTTAGTTTCAGAGATAGCCAAACACCCCCAAGACACCCTGTGGGGGAACAAGGATTTAGTCTGCTCACGCGTAAAAGCAAATGAGAGAAAAGTAATCAGGAGCTCACCATAGCGCGATCTCAGAGTCTTAAGTATCTCACTCATCTGTGAAATCAGATAAGACTCCCTTTTTTTCCCTCCCGTAGTTCGGGAAGTAACAGTACCTTCCACTCTTCTCGTAGTAGCAGAGAGGAGGTCTGACGCCAGGACAGTATCGATTATGGCAGAGAGCCAACGCTAACAGCCCAGTCCATCTAAACTACCTCTATCGGCCTCGGAGAAATAAAGCCGGAAGTGCGGGCGTTGAAAGCTAGGACTAAACTGCTCACTGACTGAATAACGTAAAGTAAAATTAGTTTTGACCGTTGTTTTTTTAGTGTATTTTAACAAATTCCGAATACGATCGCTAAGCCTTCAGATTATGCCTCCCTCACCTCCCTTCAGCTCCCATCAAACTAGATTCCATCCAGAGATGCTCTGGGAGAAAGATACTATCACTCTTGTCCATAGTACGACCCTAGATTCATTGTAATATTAGTATTCTTTAGTGCCAATCCGTTGAGATGTGGGGAATATATATTAACACTGCGTCTTACTACCTATTCGGGTTAAAAGCATGTATGATAATTACTCTAATGGGGTAGGGATGAGGAAATAAGCATTTTAGAGATAATATACTCCTATTTGCGTGGAAGGAGAGTGGGAAACCATTTAGAAAAAAATACCTTCAGTAGACCCGACCGGGGTTTGAACTCCGATCTCTCAGTCATCTAGAGAGCGGTCTAACACGAGACTGATGCCTTATACCATTCGGCCACCAAATTTGATGATTTAGAATCGATATTTTACTTTCAATGCAAATACATATTTTCGTCGGTACGTTTACTCTTAAGAGTACTTAGTACTTACACTCCGGTATCAAAAAGAGACCATCGCTTAGCAATAACAAATGTATTTCAATCTTTTTAACCCACACTCTTATATCCTGATTAAAAGTTCCTATTGTTTCAGAAATTAGCTATAAACGTATTATGTCCCTAATTTACAATATTATTAGTAATAATAACAGTAGTAATTTAATATGAGCTATGGTCATAATTCTATCACTATTCCAATTTTGTATTTATTGTTATTATATCTGTACAAAAAGAAGACAAAATAGGCCTACATTTCTTGATCATATATAGAACATAGATTGAGGACGACAATTTAGAGATTATTACGAACAACATATCATTTGGTACCTAGGGTTAATGAGCTCAAATATTTAGTAAACACTAAAGTAGAAATTAGGAAAAGGATAGTTATGAAATGCATGCTAATACTAGGTCAGTAAGTGGTTAAAATCTAGCCTGTTGTAAAGAAATGTAAATCTCATAATATACTAAAACCTGCAAGATCATCCTAAAGACAACATTCTGGCCCCTTCCCTCTGAATGTGATATACTGACCTTTCCACATAACAGTCAGCTCCATGAGCTCTAAATGTGATATACAGAGCTTTCTACATAACAATCAGCTCCATGAGCTCTAAATGTGATATACTGACCTTTCTACATAACAATCAGCTCCATGAGCTCTAAATGTGATATACTGACCTTTCTACATAACAATCAGCTCCATGAGCTCTAAATGTGATATACTGACCTTTCTACATAACAATCAGCTCCATGAGCTCTAAATGTGATATACTGACCTTTCAATATAAGTCTCCTCCTTAACCTCTGAATGTGATATACTGATCTATCGATATAAATCTTCTCCTTAACCTTTGAATGTGATATACTGATCTATCAATATAAGTCTTCTCCTTAACCTCTGAATGTGATATACTGATCTTTCAATATAAGTTTCCTCCCTAACCTCTGAATGTGATATACTAACCTTTCTGCACGGTCTTCCTACAGATAACTGGCTGGTAGTCTTGAAGGTGCTCCAACAATGGCCTCATGCTACAGTTCACATCGCCCAGGGAGTACGCATCGAACGGGTCCGCGCACCTGGGATCGTACTCCGAGTTACAGTGGTAGCACCTGATGCTCTGGCCTGCAACAATAACACTTAATTCTTGAAACACTTCCGTCATTCATACAAATTCAATACTTGTTAGACATGTGCTGTTATTCATCAGGACTCTTCATTTTGGGCTGTTTATGCAAACGAAATGTTTGTGAACTATTCTGTGTAGTTGTGCTTACAAATTCTAAACACTACTTGTAAATAAAATAAACATTTTCACCACGTATACATTTAGAGCATCTTTCATACAGTATTTAAAAAAATCCCTGGTCAACATTGATGATAGAGAACTAGTGTTATTTTATAGGTATTATTAATATTTATTAATATTGATGTCTGAATTTTACATTACTTGGAGTCCGAATATGTTAAAGTAACTTTAGTAGCTTTTCATAGCTGTATTAGACACGTCTGTTCATAAAGTCTGTTCACGGTAGGAATTGTTTTCTGAAAGGCCGTTTTCCTTACCAGAAGTATATTATATAGTAGGATATTGGTAGGAAAAAAGACCTTTCAAAGAGTAATTCCTACCGTGAATAGAGTATACCTTCCCAAGGGCCAAGGCAAAACTTTGTTTGTACGAACAAATAAAATATTTATCCAATAGAAACATAGAGCTTAATTTTCTTCACATAGTGATATCAATAGTTTGTTGAATATCTGTTATGAGCAGAGCGGCATTAGATGAGAAACTTTAAACGAAGAGAAAAAGTTGTCATCAAATTTTAGGACATCTTGATTGATATTTGAGAACTGTTATAGATATTACCATGTGAAAGAAAATTAAACTCTAAATTTCTACTGGAGAATTATTTGATTTCCTTTGACAAAAAAATATATTGATATAAAAAAGCAAAAATACTACCCTTAACTCGAGTGTCCTACACTTCCACTTTAAGGACATGGAGAGGGTGTACAAAATTTGAGCTCATAAAGATTTGAGAACAGTAAAATATGTTGCTTACGGAGTATGCAGACAGGGCTTAGAGCTTAACAGCTTCCTCGATACAAAACTTGGTAAAGAAACGCATTATATTCAACGTATGCTTACAATCACCAGACGTCACTAAACCATATTTTAAATATAGCTTTAATTTAGTGGCTTTCAACATAAAAAAATAACCAAATGGATAATATTGTCTACTGACTGCCCATGCATTTGTTTTCCACTCCATCCTAGAACCCGTTCGTATTAAACTCTTACGTTAGTTACACTTATCGGGATAGGAATGAGCAATTAAGTTTTAGAGTTAGTTTATCCGCATTTGCGTGGAGGGACACGATTTAGATAAACAACCTTCATAACACCCGACTGGGATTCGAGCTTCTCTCTTCCGTCACCAGCAATCCAGCCTAACATGAGAGTGACGCGTTCGTTATATCACGGGGCCACCGATATGAGTGACTGCACTCTAAAATGCCGCAAAATTAGTGGCTCATATTTTATTATTTTAAAGCCGAGATAGTGTACTTTTTCATTTCGGCTTAGGGTGACCTGGTGGTCTAGGGGTAAGGTGTCGGACTTCTATGCTGGCGGCCGGGGTTCGATCCCCGGTCCCGGCAAAGATTTATCTGATTACTAATCCCTTCCTTCACCTCTGACAAGACATCTTGTGAATGTGAGGAATGCCAGGTCTCCACCGTGGTTCGGATTCCACGTTAAACTGTAGGTCCTCCATTTCATCTCACAATCACCCTACCATTACACATTAGCGTAAGTGCGTATAACCCGAACGGGTAGTAAGACGCGGTGCTAATAATAATAATAATAATAACATTTCGGCTTACTTATATTATTTCCTTTTGTGCTATACACGACGTGCTAAAACTGAGTGAGATAACGCCGTTAGATATATCCCGATGCAATTTATCGTACGTGAAGGATGACGGGTTTACATATATTTCAGGCGTTGACTTGACTCTACCACACATCTTCCTATACAACCACGTTTGAATTATCGCTTATCACGTCATATTGTTTCAACGTGAGAGAAGTTAACATTCCATATTAGAGCATTTAAAAACAAGTTTTGTTTTGTGTTATTGTTAGAGGATTCTGTTTCAATCAATTTCAGATTATTAATATTGTTTTTAAACGATTCAAATATCGAAAGTTCTATAAATTAGTCTGATAAAATATTTTTGGGTCTTATCACCTTCGTTTCTGTGACAAAGACAATTTTTAAAGAATGTTCTTCATATTGTAGCCACCCCATCAATGAATCGGTTAGGGATGAAGACCATTATTTAAAAAAACATTTAATAGACCGAGCATAGTGAGGTTGTGTCTTAGATCGAGCATATGGGATTTCATCTGTCTGTTCAGAAATATTTTACGCGATAACTGTCAATATCGTAGACCAATTTAAACTAAATATGGCGGGGAAATTATTTTAACCTAGGGTGAATGGCGTATGTAGTTTACTTAATTTTTAAATACAGTTATTCGTTTCAATAAAGCGGTGACTCAAAAAGTTATTTTGTTTGATAGCTTATCTCAAAGAATTTTAATTTAAATTGTAAGCAGTTAATCAAGTACATAGATTTTTTTTTAATTTTGGCATATTATATTGCGAAACTGACATCTTAAGCCCTATGAAAAAGGTTATTATCTATGTTTATAATATACTTTTGAATAATATATTATTAATTGGTTTTCTGTCTAACTTGATCACTAAGGACATATCAACCATAGATAAAGGATATATACTTCAACTTCAAATACACGGAGAAATAATAAATGATTAATGTAACTTGAGATCCAAAGATAAATTCTTAAAACTGTAATAACGATAATTACATTACATAAATAAATAGTACTGCGCACCGCAAAGACTTTCACTCCCTTTTATCTTAAAATAAACATTTACTTAAAACTCATAAGATTTGTGAAAGGAAATAATAGGTCTATACATTGTTGAAAAATACTACACCAAAGATAATAAATTATATAATACACACATTGTTACTTACTCTATGGCAATAAAAACTACGAACACTGTTACAGAAAAATTGAGAAAAGATAAACATATCTCTCCACCAAAGAGCACAAATTAAAGATAATTGGTTTTATAAAAATGTATTTCAAATAAAAGATTTTTATATTTAATATGACTATAATTTTACAATGATAAGTTATTTCGTATCTCTAATAGTTGCGGAGAAATGATGAAATTTGGAAAAGTTCCTATATTTAAAGAACCTTCAAAGTAATTTTCATGAGATAATAAGAATTGCCATCTTATTTATAATCGTAAACAGTTCATACAAATTTTGAGATTTTTTTTCCCCTTCAGTAAACTACCCTTAATTTTAGGGTTGGATGTATAATTCCACAAACACCTCTGGGCGACATCATGAAAACCCCAGACACCAAGTTTTAGACCAATAGGTAAAATAGTTTAGGCTTTAGCCCGAGGTACGGACAGACAGATGTCATTGCGAAAACAACTTTTTTTTGTTTGGCCGACATTTATAAAAATCTTAAGTTCGACTTTTGTTTTAACGATCACAATAATTTCTCAACGAGATGTCAAGAGAAAGTAAAAAGCTTCATTATTTGAGGTACAGACTAGATATATTGCAAACCCCTGTGGAATACCCTTTAAAAAATCTATTATTATTCAGTTGAGTTGGTTCAGGAGTGGTGAGTCACTCTAAAGGTAGGGCGTAGAACCTTTTTAATAAATAACGAGAGTTTGCAATCATCGCGGTGTGGATTTCAAAACATCTGTTGATCGACCAGTAAAGTTAGGTGTGCACTAGCTTCCTTGACTTTCTGTACTGGTAGGCCAGGGTTTGACTCCTGACCCGGTGTACAATAGATGTGTTTCAAGTATTCTTTCTTACACCCTCTATTAAAATGAATTTAAGTCATTTTGTTAATATTCCTCTTGATCATAAATCCTGGAATTAGCTAGTTTAATTCATTAAATACTAACATAATGTTACTAAAACCTACTCAAAATTTAAGTTATGTAGATGTACAATTTGTCCACGTACTTAGTAGCTATCGCGGAACAAACAGACAGATTTTTGAGCGGCTGCTAACTTTAAAAAGATAACCATATCGAAAAACAACATAGACTTCATATACCCTTAAAAGTAGCAGTATTACCTTGATGAATTACGCTATGACCTTATCTTATAATCTATTACATAGTGGAATAATGCCAGGTAAACTGGCTACTTTACAAGATAGACAAAAGGTTGTTTGTCCTGGATTTAAAAAATATTCCTGATAAAAAAAAAATTAAACTGATCCACGCGTTTGTTAGTTATCATGGGAAAAATCATCCGGACAGACAGAATAAACGCTGAATAGTTAAGTTAAAACAAGACCTAACATGCAATTCTTGGTGAATAACATAACTAATATATGTATATCTGTATAATATTAGGCATGAATAAATCCTCCAATAATATTAAAATCAGCTCATATAGTTAAAACAAATTGTGTAAATTTCTGCATGAAAGCCCGCATGACAACAATAAAGCTATCAAACAACAAACAAGTTTATGATTCTCAAACGTATCTTTATTTGACATCCATCCCTTCGTGACGAGTTGAGTTTTACTTTTATTCTTTGTAAAAAAAATATGAAATAAAAAAGAGAGATTATGGTGTAGCCTTAAAATAGACAAACTAAAACCAATTTATGATGAACTCTCAGATTTCCTTCTTAAGATAACGTCTTTGTCAGTCCACCCGAAGCTGAAGTTTATTTTAACAACTCTTGGAAGACAAGTGTATCCATCACAGGTACAAGTATCATCAGGTTGAAAATGCGAAAAGGACACGCGTTCGAATCTCAGTAGATTATTTTATGTAGAAAGTGATAAGGCGAGTATCGTGGAAAGTCCTTGAATTAAGAGATTTTCAAACCTCTACCTCATCTACTGTAGGAGTGTTTGTAAGTGAGTGACAGATAACAAAAGACACCAGATCTAATATAATGTATCAATTCGATCAACCATATTATCCGCAAGACCATATATTGATTTGTTGTCACGTTTAGCAGTGAAAACTTTCACAACAAACAGTATGTCTTTCTTTTAACTGTTTTAATAACTTCTGATAGCAGTCAGTGACCACCATTTCTACGGCAAAGAGGTTATATTATCCTTTAGTAGTAATCCGATAGGAAGGAACTTTTATAAAATACAAACCCGTTATAATATTATACTATAATTTCATTTGTTATCTATGAAAATTAACATTTGATGATCACAAAACTTTACTATAAATATTAGAAGATTTTCTTTGGTAACTTTTATAACTGTCAAAAAAGTACCTTCCTCTCTAAATTTGTCTATAGTAGAGTTAAGTTTATTAATAAACATTACAGAAAAAGTTGTCTCAAATGGAGATAACTTTCCGTTCTCTCCCTGTACGATATGTTCTCGTGACGTCACGATTGATATCGACTGGGAGCGGTGACGTCACCCCCGCGGGCGGGGTGAGACGGAGGGTTAGCGCTCTCTCTAAGGGAGTGGGAGATATCAAATCTACCTCAAGCACACCGGGACGGGGTGAGGGGGGGATCGACAATACAACACCGGCAGAATTTGGATGACGTCGGTTGAGTGAGTCGGCTGTTAGGGCTGAGAAGGAATTAAATTGAAGAGGGACAAAAGGTTTCTTGGAGACAAGCAGAAAGGAATTGTCCCTTTTGTGTGAAACTTGAACCAAGATAAGGCACGCGTAAGCCTCCATAGTGGTTTATATACTTCCTTGCTGGGGGGCGGGTGTAGGGCACGGTACCAGGACGAAAGAACACGGGGAGAATAAATCAATTATATTATTTGAGAGGTTAAATAAATTATCTTTATGGGACACAATAGTTTAAGAGAGGGATCTAAATTTATACTTGACCTTTTTATAACGGAAGTATCTATTACATATATCTGAAAAAGGAGCATGTTTCTATTTTTACGAAACAATAATAATCTGTCCAGCACTAGTAGGCGCACGGGCTGAAAGTCACTCTCATTACATATGATCTGGTTTGCCATTTATGGGTACTAAGCCCTAATTGGGTGTACAAAGGGTGTTTTTTTCCTTTATAAATTTCCGCTCTTTCTATCCAAAAATGTAAGTAAACTTCCTCTTTATTCTACCTTCTTAATTCCTATATACACCGTATCTTACTACTCTCTCTCTCTCTCTCTATATATATATATATATATATATATAGAGAGAGAGAGAGATAGTATATATATATATATATATATAGAGAGAGAGAGAGAGATAGTAGTAAGATACGGTGGATATCTCTTTCTCACCAAAAACCCAAAGTGATCATAAGAGAACTATAATAAACGAGTGTTTTCACATTTTTAATGTATTGTTTATTCTAATTAGCTATCTTTGATCTAAATTTGACATAAAAGGGATTCCATCTCTTCTTAAAGTTTATATAGCATAATATAAGGATGAGGAAAAAAGGATAAATACTTTTCTAATATCGGTCGTTTCCCTTCAATTCCAATACTTTTAACCTCGATATTTTTGTTTCGATATTTTTACTCATTTAAGTACTTACTTACATACTGGTATCAGTTCGTATCAGATATTAGAATAAAGTATAAATTATCGACACTTTTCTTTCAATAACAGATTCTTAGATATAAAATAAATCCAAGACTAAGATTCATTTATCTTCTAGACGGTTTTAACTTGAGGTACCAAAGCAAATATCGTGCACATTTTTAGCGGAAAGTTATCCCTCAGTTTGTTTCATTTTTATGTCCCGAGCTCTCAAGTTGGATCAAGTTTATGGTACATTGAGTGTACATTCCCTCTTGTATAGAATATCCAAGCGTGTTTAGGAGTGAGAATATAGTAGAATGTTTATAGGAAGGAAAGGTAAACAAAATATGTGTTTGCGGTCAATAAATGATATTGTTCTAATTTATTTTTTGACAAGACATCTTGTGAATGTGAGGAATGTCAGGCCTCCACCGTGGTTCGGATTCCACGTTAAACTGTAGGTCCTCCATTTCATCTCACAATCACCCTACCATTACACATTAGCGTAAGTGCGTATAACCCGAACGGGTAGTAAGACGCGGTGCTAATAATAATAATAATAATAATAATAATAATTTATTTTTATCACTATTATTATTATTTAATGAATATATGAGGATTTTTTTTTACTTTTGTATTTTAGCATTATATTCTAATACCTGTTCAGATTACACGCAGATGCACTAATTGCGCTAATGAGCTATGGATGAGGAAGGTTGGATTTTAGAGTAAGTGTAACAGCATTTGCGTAGAGAGAAAGAATATCCCCCGATCTCCTTATTATCGGCGGTCTAGTTTATTGTGAGAGTGAAGCCTGAGACAATAAACTTTAATAACTATAAAAAAGAAATTCTTTCTTTAAAAAATATCTGATTGTAACTCATTGAATACATTTGTGAGACCAAAAACTAGAGAACGTCTATGTCGTTGTTTGAGTGCTGAACTCTGGGTAATTTCGGTGGAATTGTGAGCTCCTTTGTATGATTAGATTCCATCGGCCGAGATATCCCCCATTTCAACCGCTCTATCCCTGAGAGTGACTGCCAGCCAGCTCTGTTAAATTTTATTGTGATCCCGTGAATAATATTACGTTGTCATTCATTAAGTTGGTATTTTGACTATTAAATACAAGTGAGTTATTAAATTTAAGTGGGGTTGTATGAGAAGTGCGTGATATCTACCGCAAATATGGGGCTGAATTTTAAAATTAATAGCCTATGTGTACAAACATTTGCATCTAGAAGCTGGCATTTTAAAGTCTGGATTGGATTTTTTTTTAATTTATTAAAAATTGAATAGGAAGAAATAAAAAGAAGTGTGTTTTTTTATTTTGTCAGTTTAAAGAAAATAAAAGATTTGCCGAGGTATTTCTGCTCATCATCATCATAATCATCATCATTCGTTGTTTCCGCCTCTGCGGCTCGTCTGGCACATCCGCTTCCAGTCCTGTCTATCTTTTCGAACTGTTCTCTCGACCAGGTGTGTCCAATCATCTCCTTTATCTTCCACGTCCTTCTGAGCTCTGTCCCATCCATCTTTTCCGTGGTCTTCCAATAGGTCTTCTGTCCTTCTCTTTGTTCAAATACAAACGACCGTTTATGGACAATGTTGTGAACACTTTAGCATTTTTGAATTTCAGAATATGTCATGAGAACTATTTCGTTAATGAGCAAACTATACTGAAATATTTCTGACATATTCAGAACGTTATAAGGACACACCCTGTGTTTTATTAACTACTGGAAGGACCTTGTGAGACTAGAGTGAACTAGACATATTCAGAACGTTATAAGGACACACCCTACTGTATGTGTTATTAACTACTGGAAGGGTATTGCGAGAGTAGACTAAAGGTAGGCATCGATTTTTACCACAGTGGTCTACAAACAGCACGCACACTTGGTACACTGGTACACTCTATGCCACACAAACATTGTACCCCTGGTATGTGGTTAACCAAATTTGTATATCATCTCCCCAGGGTAATACTCTATTAGAACTAACAAGCCCGTAGTTGAAGTTCCTCTTGAAACAACTTAGTAAATTACATGGTGTTAAATCTTGGTAAATTACACTTTTACTTACTTTCTTTTCTAGTATTTTCGTGCTCCTGGTCTTAGTACTCATCCGGGATATCCACATATTTCACTTTATTAACAGGAATGATAAAGGTAAAATTTTAGAGGGAATGTACCCTCATTTGAGTGGAACTAGAACATAAAACCATTTAGCATAAGTCACCTTCAGTTCACCCAACCGGGTTTCCAGCCCCGAACTCCCCATCAGGCTCAATCCACACTGTTACGAATTGACGCCTAATACCATGTGACCACCAATGTGTTTATTATTTTTGGTACTCCACATCAAATATCTACTGGGAATTTATATTAATTTAAGTTTAACGATGGCGGGGAGATGGGGTTCGAATCCCGGTCTTAAGTCTCATAATTTCTTGCCATCTCTCGCCATGTCACACCATGTCTTAACATGTATTATCATACCTCTACCATGTCTCACAATGTATCGCTATGTCTCACCGTGTCTCACCACGTATAGTCGTCTCACAATGTATCGACATGTCTCACAATGATTCGCCATGTCACACAATCTCTCACCATCTCTCACCATGCCAAACCATGTTTCAACAACTAGTACCATAACTTCACCATGTCACCCCATGTCTCACCATCTCTCACCATGCCAAACCATGTTTCAACAACTAGTACCATAACTTCACCATGTCACCCCATGTCTCACCATGTCACACAATGTCTCACCATCTCTCACCATGACCAAACCATGTTTCAACAACTAGTACCATAACTTCACCATGTCACCCCATGTATCACCATGTCACACAATGTCTCACCATCTCTCACCATGCCAAGCCATGTTTCAACAACTAGTACCATAACTTCACCATGTCACCCCATGTCTCACCATGTCACACAATGTCTCACCATCTCTCACCATGCCAAGCCATGTTTCAACAACTAGTACCATAACTTCACCATGTCACCCCATGTCTCACCATGTCACACAATGTCTCACCATGTCTTACACAGTCTCAACATGCCTTTCCTAACCATAAAATAGATAATTAGATCAAATTGGTGATCATTAATTTCAAAATGATTACTAAACCAAGCCTAAAATAACTGTTTTTATCCCCAGACACATATTCGCCCAAACACACAGAATAAACAAAATATATGGATAGCTAGGTTGATGGCTATATAAACGTTTCTTTCATTTTTAAATTGTTCTGTAGTGGATTTGGTTTCCAAATTTGCCCCAATCTTCGTGATATTGATTTGGATAAAAAACCTTTAAATATATAATGTTTGTTCCCTAGGTATTACCCTACCATCGACACATAACTGGATATAACGCACGTGCAAGGTATCTTGGGTAATATTGTCCAATAGTTTACATGTGTCTGTGTTGCAGGAAGTTTGACTTGTGGTGCCTGCTAGTCCGGTCAGATATTGATCCACCAGGGACTGTACTCCCTTAGGAGTACACCACGCTACCAATAAATATAGAGTTCCATAGCATCGGCTATTGTATTATAGTTTGGGAACTACAGAGAGAGGAAATAATCTTTTTCCACAGCTTAACTCTTCCTGATCCCTAAAACCATTAGTGTAATTAGAACATAAGCGTATAACCCGAATGGATACTTAGACGTGGTGATTTTAAAAAACTATTAAAATGTGTTCAGCCGGGTGTTGATCGTTTTAATTTGATATAGTTTTGATGCTGCTTAAGCGTGAGAAGATTGGGGCAAAACTACTAGTATTATCTATAAATTGAAATGTATGTTATAACCAACAATAGGTTAATTGTCTGATTCGATAAGTCGTTTTAAGTAATTATTGTTTTCGGCTGTAACTGGATATTTCTTGTTTTTTGATACCAAGAATAATTGTGTATACAAATTTTTATTTAATAACTACAAATCAACATAATATAAAAGATGTGAGTAGTCGAGTCACA
Organism: Timema shepardi; assembly: GCA_902151425.1. Lineage (NCBI taxonomy): Eukaryota > Metazoa > Arthropoda > Insecta > Phasmatodea > Timematidae > Timema > Timema shepardi. The sequence continues at coordinate 219,681 of CABFVX010000067.1, forward strand.
CAGAAACAAACTCCATCTCTAGGGTATCCCTCAAAACCCATGCCTCACCAAAACTAAATTCAAGATGTATGGCTACATTGCTAAATTTAAATTGAGTGCTTTGGAATCCCTCCTTCTCCCCCACTAAATTGAACCCTATATGCGTGCCTGTATAGGACACGAAGCATTTTGATTACTTTAACTTTACATCACAAGATACGACAAAGTAATGAAGATAACGAATAGTTCAGGGGAAGCTTTCAAATACAGATTTAATCTGTTTCTTATCAATCTTGTGCCGTCTGTGGAGTATACTCAAGAAAAGGTTTTCAGGCGAAACATTCAAGACTGGGTCTTGGGTGAAATTTTGTTTTGAGAATTTGGAAAGTTGTATCAGAAGTAGCCTAAAGGATTTTGAAATAATTCTACGAACAAATGTGTTCTCATCTCATCTCATCTTTGATGCAGGCATTGTACCAATGAATTAAATGATCATCAATTTAGAGGAATAATTGAAATACTTTTCAGATTAATCTCATAAATGATAGATTCCTTTCTGATAATAAATACCCCGAACTCAAATTGTCGAATACTAAGAATGTATTTATTCGTGTGAACACATACGAATTTTATTTTTATTTTTTAGCGAAGAGCTTTACAACCATGTATAATGCATTAAGATGTATCACAAAACAACAGCTATTAGAATTAGTGGTGGGCCGATACCTACTTTTCTAGATTCCAATACCTTAATCGATATTATCACTTCATCTCCTTGATACTCGATACCTTATTCGATACCATTCAACATGACATTAAATAAATTCTCAATTTGTAAGCATAGAAACTAAGTCAAAAGAAAAATATTTAATTTGTTTCCATGTGTCAAGATATGTAAACAAGTCAATTAGACTATTTAAACCAATTATAACCAGAATCAACCAGACTAAAATAAGAATGATCAGTAGGCCTGCATTAGGAAATATTATTACTTTTTAAATAATGAAAGATCTTGAGACACCAGTTTTTAATTTACACATTAGCATATAGAGTTAGTAGGGTAGTTACAGAGTTATAGAATATTATTATAAATATTTGTCAAGAAAATAAACATAATAAAAAAATAATAGTCGCACACTATTTACACACACAATATAGATGTCATTTTTAGCTGAGTGAAATTAATAACTTGAATATAAAAAAAATATGTGTATGTGTGGGTGGGTAACTTGGTGGTCTAGGGGTAAGGTGTCGGATTTCTGTGCTGGGGTCCGGGGTTCAATCCTCGGTCCCGGCACAGATTTACCTGATTACCAAACCCTTCCTTCACCTCTGACAAGACATCTTGTGAATGTGTGGAATGCCAGGCCTCCACCGTGGTTCGGATTCCACGTTAGGCTGTAGGTCCTTCATTTCATCTCACAATCACCCTACCATTACGCATTAGCGTAAGTCCGTGGAACCCGAACGGGCAGTAAGACGCGGTGATAATAATAATAATAATAATATAAAATGTGTTGTTTATAAGCTGCAAAGGAATGGCTTGTTTATATTGAGTTTAGAGTTGAGTGAACAGATAATAGGACAAATCAAAACTACGAGTTAAAAATTAACAGTTTGAGGAGTCAACCAAGTTGAATACTGAAAAATGGTATCGTATAGTCAGCGTATAGTATCAATTCTTGCGATACTAGTCGATCCAGGGGTATCGAGGAATCGAGTATAGTAATCGGCACAATCTAATTAGAATGTTTTATTAAAGATATACTGTTTAATTTAAACGTCATAGTAAGAAAAATAGAGGGTATAAATGAATTCACGAGACGCAGGGAGTTGAGGAGAACAGATAAAGAATCGTGAACATTGCCGATTGAGTGTAATAAGTAATAATTAGTCAGAGACAACTTTGTTTAACCGACAGAACAATAATTAGGACGATGGTAGGAACAATCCTTTAGAAAATACAGATATATAATTTGAAAAATTGTGAGAAATCAATTAACTTAAAGTTAAAATAATTAATTGGAACGAAGCTCTTGAAGCTTTATGACCCAAGAAAAACGGGATTTAAGATAAGAGGAATCATTATTCTTATCATAATTATTAAATTTCTCAAACAAATGTACCTGTAATTAAATATTTCCATTACATTTTTCCTTAATTTAACTTTACCTCTTTGTTAATTAGATTTTCTTCTCCAATTTCATTGTTTTAACTAGTTTCACTACCAATAATAATATCAAACTATTTAAACTTAATTTGTATCTAGAATCATCCACATTTGAAAACATAAAACTATTATAATACTTCTCAAACACTTAAAGTTCTCCTTTATAAGGAATTACACATTTAATTTAATGTGGGCCTAATTATTATTATAACGTTTTTATGTTTGTAGTTCAAGGGCTCTTTAACCCATATGTCCATTTTAATGACTTTCAATATGTAAATTACTGTATTGCTGTGTGCGTGTATTTTGATTACTTGTTACCTATTATATAAACAATAGTTAACAAGCTTTATGCTAAAAAATAATTTCAACTTTTATTCGATTGATTTTTTATAATTCTGTAATATTCCCCTCTTACTAAACTTTTAAAATGTGTTTCAAAAATACTATTTTTCGGCTAACAGTGATAATATTTCACAAAATGATTAGTGTTATTTTATAGCTATTAATAATATCTATAAAAAGTGACAGCTGCTGGTAATATGACTTGACGTATGAATATGTGAAAGTATATATAGTAACCTTGATCGCTATCGTGTTTGACTCTAACAGCCGTATCTCGAATCCCGGCTAGGTTCACTGGGTGTTGTAATTTATTTTCCCAATATGTTTACCCATTCTCTTTCAATAAGAATTCTGATGAATATATTTAAAACTTTCAAAATCTTTACCAGTTTCCCTCAGATTAGATTAAGTCTCTATTAACAGAAAATATAGAATTTAAGCGTATAAGAAACCAATCGATTTGACTAATATAGTAGCGGGCCGAAATAGAAACACATTAAAACGAAACATGACAATCATTGATCGATATTCACTGAGAGCAAGCGTAGATCAACTTTACTTTGATAACGATAATAAATTAGCTGTTCGTCGCTAAAAAAAATAACTCGGCACGCTAACGATGCACTCAGGAGAGAAGTGCAACTTCCTCTCCCCACAATTCATGTCCCAAAGATCTACAATAATTGTAATAAAGATTAAAACATGTGAAATAACACAGCTGTATTATAAATTATTCTTTGAACTTAAAAAATGACACACGTAAAAAGGAATCGAACTATTGACTTAGCACAACCAATATCCTATCATTGAGATATAGATGATTAGTGCCATGCGTAGGGTCAATCTTCAGTCATATTTTAAGGCAGATTCTGTTATGGACGTGTGCATATCGTCGTCTAGTAATTATTATTAGCACCGCGTCTTACTGCCCGTTCGGGTTATACGCACTTACGCTAATGTGTAATGGTAGGGTGATTGTGAGACGAAATGGTGTACCTACAGTTTAACGTGGGATCCGAACCACGGTGTAGACTTGGTATTACATACATTCACAAGTTGTGATTAATATACATCCTTTCAGAGGTGAAGGAAGGGTTTGGAAATTGTATAAATCTGTGCCGGGACAGAGGATTGAAGCCCGGACCCCTAGCACAGAAGTCTGACATCTTACCCATAGACCGCCAGGTCACCCTGTAACCTACTAATGATCTCGGGAATGGTTTTATACCGCCTTTACCACACATTGACATTGTACACGAACGTGGTTAACACGGGAAAAACTAACGCTTGAACCATTAATTATTGTACATGTGTCTGTGATATCAATGATAACTCATGGTAGCCGGTGATTTCCACACATCCACCACAGGCTCTTGCCCTGGACACGGGATCAATCCGGAATATATCAGTGATATAACATTGGCACGCTAAATCAATGGTCCAAAGGTCTATTCCCGTATCCAGGCGTGTTTTTTTTTTTACGAATTTGATACTTATTATTTAATGTGGCTATTATAAATGTAAACAAATATATCATTTCAGTTTTCCAACTTTTGGTTTCTGTGTAACTTACAATTAACTGTATAGGAGTTAGTTTTCTTTATTTTATAGATCATGGACGAGATTTAGATTGCGTAGTATACATTTTAGATCCGGGCTTACGAATTTATATTTAAAAGATATATCCCTACATACATTCAAGGTGTTACTAAAATTCCCAATTGATAAAAAAAAGTACCTAATTAATAGCTTCGATACATGTTTCACCACCTAAAACCACTTCAGCACACAATCAATGTTGGCTAATGTTAGCTTATTCTAATATTATATGGAACTAATTGTACAGTTTCTTTAAATAGTGCCCTTGAGCTAGAGGTGTGGGAAGTCCATTTTTTCAATTCTAATATATGAAATATTCTCGAAACTTTATCAAAGTTCGAATAAAAATTATTATTTTTTAGTTATTTTATGTACTAAAATTACTTAGAAAATGTTTTATTGCACAGTTTTTGTAATATTTTGTGTTACTTTGACAAATCAAGTTTTTATCACAACACAAAATTCAATTTTTTAAGATTTTTTTTACATAAAAATATTAATTTGTTCTGTACAAAACAATCGGAATGGATAAAATTGAACATAAATGAAGTAATTTAGCTCTTAAGACTTTTAATGATGAAGCTTCGAAACCAGAATTTGTTTCGAAGCTCTACACACCTCTACTTTGAGCCTGGGTTGATTGTGTGACATCACGGGGTAAGAATCCTACTGTGTGACCGTTGAAACGTACTGTACGTGAAATCTACCAGTAAGCAGAGTGGTATGGATAATTTAATGAAAGGGTTCAAAGGGGGGGTAGGAAAGAGAGTTTGGGGAGGGACGTGAGTCACCCCGAAATGTACTGTTATCGACCCACCGAGTAAAACGGTAGTGAAAATAAATACAGTGTGATACGCAACACTTGGTTCATTCTTACGAAGTTTGTGTGTGATTATATAAAACTACCAGACGATCGAGTTCACCTAATTGTTAGAGGTATTATAGTATACTATTATAAAGCCACATGGCTGACTCACTAACTGACATTAATGTTTTTACTCACTTCTATATGAGCTATAAACTTGAAATTTGGCAAATTATAGCCTTTTAGTCTGTAACCGACGGGAAGAATCCAAAAAGTTAAAAAATTTAATTTCCAACCTCAAAAAAAAATTCAAAATGGTGGAGCAACTTTAAAATCTGTGCGGACCTTTCTTTGGAGGTCTCTTGTGGCTAAACGGTAAGACCTATCAAAAAACGGCTCTGTAATTACGCTAGTTTACATCCCCTAGCAGAGAAAATCCATTGGGGGTTTGGGGACAGAGCCCCCAACGAGCAAAACGAGTAGATAGACATTACCGCGCACGTTAAACTCTCACTCCTTTTTTTTAGCCTAAGTATAGCCTATAGGCATATATTAATTTATTGGCACTAGATTATCATACACATAAATTATTGGACCAGTAACGAGAAGTGACTATTTATAAAGTGTTTTCATATCCATACATCATAAAGAACCCCTTTTCATCAAAGTTTTAAACTTAAGGTGTCTGCCTCGACCATCGAGAAAGTATCAATCGCTGTCAGACCACAACGGCTTAAAATACACTGGTATGTGTCTTTTTATGGAACTCTTGTCTTCATTCTGCCTATGCTTACCGGCATACTCCTTTTCTCCCTTCGCCTACAACCACCTTTTGTTATGTCAATGAGAAAGAGAGGAAAGAAAACTACTAAAGTTCTTATCTCAAGGTAGAGAGGATAGCTCGCCGCTAGTTCTCAAATATCCCAACATATTATCTTGTGAGCCTATCAAATATTAATGAATTTGTTAGAGCAAATTTAAATCTAAAGCGCTTGTTCATCAAGCTTAGTCTCATAGCTCCACAAATATGCTTAAAAGTCGTTGAAAATGAGATGTGACATTTCAACACAATTTTTCATATTAAATAAAACAAAATAAAGGGTTGTTAAGAAAAAATAACCCCTTACGAATCTTATGACTTTATTTTAGTGTGAGCCATATTTTTAAATAAAGCACCGTATAATGGCTTATGATACTATATCGTACATGATAAACAAAGGGTTTTGATGATACATTTTATCATATGGCTCCAATACATTTTACAAAATTTCGCGCATACGCAATTGAGAGATACAAACAGACTTTGTATCCAACCTCGTTTGTAGAAACGCTTGACCCGATGCTTTCCATCTCGAGATCGACAAAAGTGAATTCAAATTAATGTCTTCCATAGTTTGAATTGATTATCTCATGTTTAAACGATAAGGTTTTTTAAATGGATTATTAGTGGTCTAGCTAATTTAATGAGCGGATCCAAGGGGGAAGGAAAGAGAGTTTTGGAGGGACGTGGGTCACCCAACTAGTAGGCAAAATACAGTGACGTGCTACAGTGGAAGCAGACCTTGTTAAAACTGCACCCGTGATAACGTTCTCGCCCATTAAAGCCCTATTTGACAAATCACACACATGCTCTGCTCTGCATGCCTCGATATCTGACCAATGAGTGTTCTATCGAGGGGTGTGACCAATTCACAGATACAGTTTAAACTAATACTGCTTACCTGGGCAACACTTCACGACACGCCACTGGAAAAATATCACTAATGAATGGAGTTATGGTCAAGACCACCTTATATTAGTTGTTCCTAAGACAACAAAGAACGTTTTCACTGCCTCACTATTTGTAGTACGTCAGAATTAGCTTTTAATAACTCAATATTAGTTAACAAACTCCGTAGGTATTTCTTTAACATAATCTAAAATTATATAGAAATGTCAATAAATTTTTGATGCTACAGCTTCAAAAATATGTATTATATTTTTTTTATTTACAAGTAATTGAGGTATTTAACGTGCAATTTTTAAACTGGCTGATTATATCAACACATGAGAATTTCTAAGATCGAGAGAGTAAGGGCTTACACATTTTGTCGAAAATGTTAGTTTAACATACCTTCCAGGGTTCTTTTACATGCCACAATCAACATGGGACAAACGGCTTTACCTTCCCTCCAGAGGAAGATGTGCTATTGGTTTTTATAGATCCATAAAACTACGTAGACCCCGGCTAGGTTCGAACCCACGAACACCGGGTCCTGAGGCGATTACTTTAACCCAGGTTCACCGAGGTTGATATTATAATAGTAACAGCAGACTCGCATTGGGGGGAGCGTGTACTAGGCATCAAGATAATCCAGTCTGGTTTGCAACTGATTAGGGGGTTGCTATTCGAATCCCATCCGGATGTATTGAAGGTTTTTTTTTCTAAACAGTTTCCTACTCTCCCTCTACGCATATTTGGATACGGTCATAAATCCTTTCATCTTCCTTCCTACCCATAAGTGAAATTAAATTCGTACAGCCTAAATGGGCAGTATAAAACAGTACGATTAAAACGAGAATAAACAGCTGTATTGGATAAAAAAAACAGCAAAAAAACTCTTATCTTAAACCTGTTGTTAGGATCAATAATACTTTCGCTGGAACTTTAATAAACAAAGTGTTCCTTTGTTTTATCTGAACAAAAATATGTATCCTGACAGCACATTTTAATTAAATCCACGAACGGCTTCGTTGTATGTTGGTCAGAAAACCTGTCTGCTGACCTAGAGGTCTCGGGATCGATTCACAGCTCAGCTGGTACCGGGGATTTTTTTTAACCCATGGCCACCAGGGTTCGGTTGATTAGGTTTAAGTTTGGTTAAAATCTTAATTGTTCGTTGACTTTACCCCATCATATTCACTTTCATAATTCTATAACCTCATCGGGACATGGAAAAAGCCTCTACGGAAAGGATGCACGATTAAAATATTCGGACGTCCCCTGGACAACGGTAAAGTAGTGCTGATAATCTTTCCGCAAACTGAGCTACTGAGTGAAGTAGCCTAGACATGCCTTTATTATTATTATTATTTTTCATAAGATAAATATTTTATCCACTCGTAGTCTTGCCCACATTATTTGGCTAAGCCTTTCTCAGGCCATGTTTACAGCTATAAATCCTATCCTGTCGACAATATTCTATCTCATTCATACTCACAATTATTTTGGATAGTATGTAATCTTAATATTTTTGTCACCAAATTTTGAAGTGGTGGTAACAGGTGTTATAGAACATCACATAATCATTAATTTACTTATAGCATCGCGTTAATAGCAGTGATACAATAAGTTTAAATTTCAATACTATTGTTTAATAATAATATAGTACCAGAGATTTGTATTGCCAATTTTATTTCCGCAGAAAGCTGGTGACAGTTGGCAAGATAATGCTATCAATTATTTTGACGCACTATGTTAAAAAAAATACACTCTCATTCATCAGTGTGTCTGTCTATATAGTATCTGCCATCTAAACTTCTTGAATGTGAGTGTAAAAACAATTTCTCATTTTCATGAGCAGACTTTTATATTTAAGAACTTTTCTTCCAAAAAGATCGATGGTCTTGAGTCTAATTTGAGTTAATTAGAATCACAAATGGCTATGTCCAAAACGTTTAAGAACTTGCAAATCTTCTGGCTTACTTACTTGTAAACCCCCACCCACCCCACTAGGTTGCATTTTTAAGGATTAATTAAACTTTTCAAGAAAACTGAGATGATATTTCAATGTTGTTTGAATTAATCTTTCTTTGTAATTATGTCGGGACAAAACTCTTCTCATCTCTAATTATGAAATAAGATCATCAATTTAATTTGTTTAAACAAAATTTTCCTACATGGCCAATACTTGCAATCTATATTATCACATATTCTGAAATGCTTTTTTTTTATCCAATGGTTTGTTTTTCCAATTCACGTCTTACTACCCATCCGACATTTATGCATTTTACTTTGCTAATAATAGAATGAGGAAGGTAATTTTGTTTAAATATATACCCCGAATTTGGGTCTAGATGGAATAAAAAACCATTAAGTAAAACCATCCTTAGCATACTCGTTCGGAATTCCAGCCCCGACCTGCTGGGAACCTGAAAACCTGACTAGATGAACTTGACATCTATTCCGAGTGTCCACCGGTGTGCGTACCAAGGCTTGTAACGGTTTCACGAAAAGGGAAGGAATAGGAAAGGTAGGGCCTATAGCTCAAAGAAAATGTGGCCCGCATTAGCCTGGAGAGGGGATGAGAAAATCACAATACTGCATCACATATGGAAAATCACCCTCAGTGCATCCGTCTAAAATATATGGTTAGCAATTTAGCTACCTAAAGATTTTTAAAAATGTATCTCTTCTCTTAAATATATTTTGTGAAGTTCTTTCCTTTTAAACAATAACTTTTCCCTAAAGCTGTTCCAAGGGAACCTGCATCGGTGTGAATGAGGATTAAATGTCAGACTCATTTTGTCCAGGTTGCCGGTGAAGTAACGGTCCAGGATTTGAATCTCGACTGGGTGTAATGCTAAAGTTTCTAACTTAATGGTTTTCCACTCTTTATTCATGCTAATGCACGTACATTTTTCTCAATTATACCTACCCCATCAACTTATTTAAAATTTGTACAACCTGAATGGTTAGTGGTCTTGGTATCGCGGGAGCAGTTCTCGTTTAAGCTTATTTTAATCATAATAGTAATAATCATATGTTTATGGTTGTTAATGCCATATTGAAATACATATTTGTCATAGACGGAAACTTCAAAGGGTCGAATTAACTGCACTAGTAGATTGGGGTTCGAATCCCGGTTGGATGTATTGAGGGTGGTTCTTCTAAATGTTTTCCCACTCTTCCTTCAGGTAAATTCGGGTACTTTTCCTCTAAATTCGACCTTCATAATTCATAACCCACTAGCGTAATTAGGGCATAGGTGTATAGTTTAAACGCGTGTTAAAACGCGAATAACCCAAAGGGGAAATGAGATGCGTTGAATTAAAATAGTTTTTGATTTAATTAGATACCATTTATCAAGGAAGTGTTGATATAAACAGGACAGTCCTTTAAAAGTCAGCACATAGTTGTCGACAACGTACACATCGATATTCTAGTTAGGCAACCACATCTCGTTTTAAATTTAATCAGAGCATATTACAGCACAAGCCACAACTCGAGAATTCCGTAAGACCAAGAAAATGCTATCTAACAAAGCAAAGATCAAGGGTCTTCCCCCTTTTTTATGTCAAAGGGTCAAAGTTTCTGTCTCTTGTTGGCTCGTAGGCCGCAATATTGTACCGACAATAGGATTGAACACTTAATTATATTCTTCTTCTTTTGGCGTACCGAGCGGTGATGAGCGAACGCGAACACTCCCGAATATGTCCGAACGCATCCGAAATAGTGCTCTCTCCCTTGTCCATTAGAGTAGTCATTTTCTGGTTCGAGGTAGATTTGTACACTAACGTAATATTTTTCTTCGGGTATAAAGAAAAATTAGTTTATAAAATAACTTAAAAAACGTATTTATTTAATTATTTATTATATAAAATATAAATATGTATTTGTCACTTTTTTCATGAGCCGGTGGGCCACCAAAAATGCTACGGCAGCCGTAAGTGGTCCACGGGCCGTGGGTTGAAGGAAGATCCCTGGTCTAGAATACATAGATTTAATAGGCATAAAATCGGAGAGTTACATTTTATAAATTATTCTATGCTATTAGCCGTCTGACATCTTTTGACTATACCTGCTTCGGCGGCCGCATGGGCTAAGGCGCTACTCTCATAATAGACTAGACTGCCGAGGATAGGGAGAATGGAAATCTAATTCCAGCAGGGTGCACTGAGGGTGATTTTAAATAAATGGTTTTCCACTCTCCCGCTATACAAATTTGGGTACACTTTCTCTAAATGTAACTTTCTTAATTCCTAAATAATAAACCTAATTAGTACATAATTATATGTATGTATTTAACCTGAACAGATAGTAAGACGCGGCGGCGCTAGAAAAAAATATTTCGATGACGGTACCTGTATTTAGTTAGAAATAACCCACTTCAGTGGCCGGATGGTCTAAGGCACTACTCTTGCAATAAATTATTATTATTATTATTATTATTATTATTATTATTAACACCGCGTCCTACTACCCGTTCGGGGTTATACGCACTTACGCTAATGTGTAATGGTAGGGTGATTGTGAGATGAAATGGAGGACCTACAGTTTAACAATCCGAACCACGGTGGAGGCCTGGCATTCCACACATTCACAAGATGTCTTGTCAGAGGTGAAGGAAGGGTTTGGTAATCAGAAAAAATCTTTGCCGGGACCGAGGATTGAACCCCGGACGGCAGCATAGAAATCTGACACCTTACCCCTAGACCACAAGGTCACCTGCAATAATATAGACTGCTGATGACGGGGAGCTTGAGGTTGCCAGTAAAGGCTCTTGCTATGAAAATTAGACTGCATATTTGTGTGTTTTCCTTCTTTTTGTGTGTGTGCTTATTTTTATGATTTGTGTATGTGTCTGAGAGAGAGAAATAAAGAAAGTAACACTTTGTACTGTACATTTATGTTGATTATTAAAAATCAATATATCAGAAATTGCTTAAGAAAGTGTACAGATTAATAAACACGTTTTTAACTTGTTCGTTGACGACAAAATGATTAGAAAACATGGTTACTTAAAGACGGAAGAAGTTATCACCAAAGAATTGTTACAGTTTCACTGTCATTTTTTTTTTTTATCACCGCGTCTTACTACCTGTTCAGGTTGTACACATATATGATAATTACTATAATGGGGTAGGGATGAGGAGGGATGTATTTTAGAGGTAATATAGCCGCATTTTAGTGTAAGGAGCGCGAGAAAACATTTAGAAAAAACACCCTAGTAGACCTGATATTCGAACTCCGAACTCCGTCATCAGCAGGTCAGTCGACACGATAGTGACGCTTTAGGCCATTCGACCACTGGAACGGGTCCACTATATTTTATTGACTATACATATCCCTAGTAAATATTATTTAGTACCATTGCAATGTCAATAATTATCAACATGAAGAATAAATGAAAAGAATATGTCCCAAGATATGTTAATATTTAGTATGTTTTCCATACACTTCGGTGGCCACATGGTTTAACGTGCTACACACTGTAGATGACAGGGAGATCAAGGTTCAAATCTCAGTCGGATGTACTGAGGGTTGTTTTTCCAAAATATTTGTCATAAATAATTTTCCGCTCTCCCTCCACACCAACAAAGGTACACTTTCTATAAATATAACCTTTCTAATCCCTGAAACCATTATTGTAGTAAGCAAATAAACGTATAGCCTGAACGAGTAGTAAGATGCGGTGCTAAAACAAAAGATGTTTTCCCAAATTATTTCCTGCAAACATTAATAAAAATATTATCTCTAACACCCCATTCATTTCCAAACGATGTCAAGGGAAAAGGGTACATATATTTAAATGACTCAAATTGGTTCTTCTTTGTCCCACGTGGACCATAATATATTATATCAAAGGTGTTCTGGCAAGGGTTAAACTATTTTGTCGTTTACACCGCCAATGGAATGTCCAAATTTGAAAAATTTAGGTTGCAGTGTAGGGATTGCAAGTTTAGGTAATATTTTTGCAGTTTTTTTTTATAGCAAAGGTTGTTTTTTTTGCCAAAATAAATAAAATATTGCTCTAGTAAAACACACAAAAGTTTAATTTTATTCACATGGTGGTGACCTTAACATTTCTTGAATATCTGTCAAGGGTGTCCTGGAATTTAATAACAACTTTTTCTTTTAAACTAAAAGGTTTCTTATCAATTTCTAATATTCTCATGACAGATATTGAACAACTGTTGAGATTACCATATGTAGAAAATTAAACTTAGAATTTGTACTGTAGAAATATTTGATTGATTTTGTCTATATATATATATATATATATATATATATGGCTTTGCTATGAAAACTTCAAGAAACACTGACCTTTCCTCACGTCCCCTTCCCTCCTACATTAACGCCCTCTGTGGAACCGGTTAGAATTAAACCTTGTCTTTCGTGTGATGGGCACACCAGCCACTTACTAAACTTTCTAATCGTATATGCTAAAGGGTTGAGAGAAGGGTCGTGGGTACATAGGGTGCCCAACCGCTGCAGAGTGAGCGGGTTTGACCCTTGACATTTACCATTCCCTCCCAGCTCTCTCACTTCCCCGCTCCCCTCCCTCCCTCCCTATAGCGAGCCGCTCTGCACCAATCGATATGCCGCACAAGACGTGACGTCACTGTGGAAGAGCATGTTGCTACCCTGCCCCCTTTAAACATTACTATGCTAAACTAGAAGCAACGCGGAGGGGGGTGGTTACCGGAAATAATCAGAAGATATCTCGAGTTTTAAAGTCCAACTCTACGTTATTGTCAAGTAATCGCATGCGAATCTTTCTATTGGCTACTGTCGAGGTGTCATATACTCTGGTCCAACTCTCAGATAGTGTTGAACTATCACATGTAAGTCCAACTCTCGGCTAGTGTTGAACTATTACATGTAAGTCCAACTCTTGGCTATTATAGAGCTATACATGTACGTCCAACTCTCGGCTAATTATAGAGCTATACATGTACGTCCAACTCTCGGCTATTATAGAGCTATACATGTACGTCAAACTCTCGGCTATTATAGAGCTATACATGTACGTCCAACTCTCAGCTATTATAGAGCTATACATGTACGTACAACTCTCGGCTATTATAGAGCTATACATGTACGTCCAACTCTCGGCTAGTGTTGAACTATTACATGTAAGTCCAACTCTTGGCTATTATAGAGCATATACATGTACAACTCTTGATTATATCAAGTCCGATACCTTAGCTTAGTCGGTAGCGTGTCTGTCTAATGAACCAAGTTTCACGGGTTCGATTCCTGACATGGCTGGAAAAAAAACTATTGGTAATATGTGGGTTGTCCCTTTCATAGTGATAAACTAACGTTTAGATAAAACTAAAGTGTTCGGTATAGATGACATTCGGAGATTTATGATATGTTCACTTAAGTAAAATTTAAAAATTGATTTCGAACAGTCTCTATGCACATTTTGGTTCTGAGTTAAAAAGAACACAACACTTATTGGGCTGTTTTCAACATACTACAAAAATGAAGTTTTCACCAGTTAAACTAACCTTCTGGCAATGAAATTAAATTATACTAATGAATTAAAAATCTTTCTACATCAACACTACTCAGGTGTCCACATTGTATTTGATCCATCGTGTCTGAATGCAGGTGTTGTTATCTATAAGGTGAACACTAACCGGATTAATTGATTTTTCTATGCTTTTTTTATTTACTATTACAATGATTCAATTTGTTCACTAACCTAAATTAAATATAAATAATATAACTAGATAAAGAACAACTAATCAAACTAATAAGGATAAACCTGAGTTAAAATTAGGTAATAAACATTAAGGTTAATAATTTGATGTTCTAGGGATTGTAATTTTTTTTGTAAAGAACTTAAATAGCATCAGAAAAAGGCTAAGAAATACCAATATAACCTACTCAATTTGCCCCTTTATAAATTTCAATATAATCTAAAACTTTACATTATAATATTATGTCAAAAAGGCAACTCCCGCTAAAACACAAATCGCCAAAATTAATTTACTAATAAGGGGATCTGGCAGTCTAGAAGTAAAGTTCTTTAGAGGGGTCCAGGGTTCAAACCCTGGTCCCGGCACAGATTTATCTGATCTCCAAACCCTTCCTTCCCCACTGGCAAAGTGTGTGCTTTCACGTTTTGTGAATGTGTGGAATGTTAGGCCCCCACCATGGTTCGGATCCCACGTTAAACTGTAGGTCCCCTTTGCTTTCCACCATTGTAATTCTCACGTATCATCCTACAATATGTGTTGTTTTTTCGCGGTGTGATAAAACTCGCCTTCTGATAATTTAGTCCGAGTTAGGAATTTTTACAATATTATTTATTATTTTTGATTTATGCTTTTAATTTATATGATAACTATCCGGTTTAGGATCCTAAACCTATTCCTAGAACCACTTCCACCCTTGACGGTTTTAATTTCACTAGTTGGTCCACTCCGGGTATTTTAATTGCCCGGCACCCTTTCCAGCCGGACCCCCGAGGAACCATCAGGACCTAAATTCTGGGAGCTCTGAGGATATTTATTTATTTATTTATTCACACTATTTATCCCAATTCCTAGCATGTGTCTCGGGACCTAGATCTACATCTTGAATTGACATGGCATCTTTTAGCTATTTTATTTTTTAAATGCAATAATAAATTTAGAATAAACACCTAAATCTAAATATCTCTGAGGATAGCGTAATTCGCCTTAATGGTATCTCCCCCTCAGAAATGAATTCTTCCATACACCAGAAGAGCAGAGGTTAGAGAAGGTCGAATGGCCAGATATAGAGCATTAGCCTCACCCCTAATATACAAATAATTAAAATAACCTTGTAATCCAGCTGTTTAGTTAATATACAATATTTACTTTCAAACTGCAGATAATAATAGACCTACTAAACCATATGAATTCAAAACCAATAGTATTATTTTGTTTCAGGGCACAATTTTCGTCTATCTATCTCAAAGCCGTTATATTTCGTGGCTAAAATATCCTTCCATCCCTCTCCCCTCAATATGATAACAATTCAATTTAAGCACCCTCTATTAACTTCAGATTGAATTTTGCTAAGAATTCATTGAAAATATTACTTGCCAAACAATTAGACCTAAATGTGCTAGCTAGGCGAATTCTCACCTCGAATAAGAAATAAATATCGTCGGTTATTTTATCTCTCCAGTTATTAAGTAAATCAGTTTCATTGACTATCAAATAGCAGCTCGTTTTGGTGGACACACAGTACTTTCAACTATCAAGATTGTCTATTTCACTGTTTCCAAAAACGGTGGTACCCCAGGTTTTATTAATTATATAATTTATTTGATATTAGTAAGTCTGATAAACAAATTAGCGCAGATCTAAACGTGTTACTGTAGACTTTTATAAGTATTTCTTTCCCTCTGTATCGGCTTTAATTATCTTACCGCTAAACCTTTACTAAAATTTAGAACGACCTATTATTACTTTATAAAAAAAAGAAGAGTTGAAAGAGTTATTTTTTTTATTGTTTCTTTGCTATGAGTCTAAAAGAAATACGCATCCGACGAAAGTTTTGAAAACACAGATTTTAAAGACGTGAATAGTAAGTAACCAGAAGTGAACGAATTGTTCTTTAGCGAGGGGAGTTCTATTGATTACTGTCTACCACTGTTAGGCTTCTCTGTGCCGATCCGAGGGGCTTCGCGGCTCCTGAGAAGTTTAAACCCAACATTTAATTTTAAATATATTGTTTGGTACGATAGTGCCGGAGTGTGTGGCACCTCAATTAGACAATAGTAAATTCTTGGGTGCACCGGGAGTTCAATCCTGGACAATTAGATTAACAGACCTATGCAATAAAATTAAGTTGAGATCTCCAACACATCAGTGGTATCACGATATAAGGCGTCAGACTCGTAATAGAATAGATTTCTGACGAGGGAAAGATCTAGGTTCAAATCTCGGGTGGGTGCTATGGGTTTGGTTTTCCACATATGATTAATTGCTGTGATTTTCCCACTACCCTCGCCACACTAATGCGGGTACATTTCCTCTATGCTCTTCTACCAAAACCTACCCTTTAGAATATGTGTCTACGTGCTAAGGCTTTTGATTTTGTCAGATGTATTTATAATCTTAGGGTGGTATGCGAGAACGTTAGTGAATGCTTAGTGGACCAATAGTGTGGTCCCGAGCACACTACCGCTCCACCTTTTAATCTTTGATGACGCAAGCAAACCCACGCTAGTGTCTACTTATCATCCACTTAGTCAAGTTCTTGCATACGGCCCTTAGGTGTCGTAAGTAAACTACCCTTAAATCAATTTACTTTTGAAAAATAAACATACATTATTATTTATCATATAAAATAAGCCACCTATTCCAATAATGAACAAAATCTTTAAGAGATTTTTTTTAAATAAAGTTTTACTATAATTCATTATCAATAAAACCCGCCTCGGTGGCGTGGTTGGCTAATGCGCTTGTCGTGTTGAGCTCTACTGCTGAGGACGGGGAGATCGAGGTTCGAATCTCGGTCGGGTGAATTGGGGGTGGTTCTTAGTAAATGGTTTTCCACTCTCCCTTCACGCAAATGCGGGTTCACTTCCTATAATTCAATCTTCCCAATTCCTAATCCATTAGAGTAATTAGTACTTAAAGCGTATAACCCGAACGGGTAGTAAGACGCGGTGCTAAATATTATATATTATCAATAAACTAACATATAAAAAGAACGTTTTTATAAAAACAAATACTGTAAACATAATTATTTATAATTTACGATTTAGTATTTGTGTGTAGGGTCTATTAATGGCTTAATTACTTTAGTTGATTTTGAACCAAATAGCTTGAGCCATTTTTAAAAATATGAAAACTAAGAAATAAAACAGTATTCAGTAAATTACACTTAAACGAATTTCCCCCATTCTCACCCCCGCTACCCGTAGAATAAAAAGTGTACAATTTTATTTGCCATGTTAAACGATCCCCAAATATACATTTTAAACAAAATCGTTAAAAGAAAATTTCGAAAAATTTTGAATAAAAAAAATCCCTCATTAATAAGCTACCATTAAATTAAGTGTTAGGATCAAAATCAGAAAACATCCCGAGGTAAAGCCCTATAAAATCTAAATATCTAGTTTGAACAAAATCCATTAAGTACGTACATTTCAAGTCAAGTTAACAAAAACTTATTATTCTCTCTGTTTGAAATTAATTTTCCTTAATTCATTTTCATCAAAAAAGCTTGAATTAAAACTACAGACGGGGTTTGGCTGAATTCCGAATTTCCTAGGAAGAGCTTTTTATAAAATACAATAGCACGTTTTGCGGCAAACGTTGATAACTTTTATTAGTGTTATTTTATAGGTATTGATAACTTATATCATAATTTACAGCTGCAGATCAAATAATCTGACGTATGAATACGTCAAAATAGATCTAGTAGCTTTTATAATCGTCACATGAAAATGTGTCTGTGCCAAGGTAACAATAAGGATAAAACCCACTTCAGTGGCCACATGGAATAAGGAGCTACCCTCACAGTAGATTAGACTGACTATGACGGGGAGATCTAAATTCGAATCTCAGTTGGGTGGACTGAGGTTTTTTCCCAAAATGGGTTTCTACTGTCCCTCTCTAAGCAAATGTGGGTACACTTCTGATAAATATAACCTTCCTAATTCCTAAAACCATTAGCATAATTAGTACATTATACCACTATAAAGCCACACGACTGACTGACTCATTCATTGACATTAATGTTTACCCACTTACAGATGATCTAGAAACTTAAAACTTGGCAAACTTATAGCTTCTAGCCTGTAACAGACGGGAAACTAAAAAAATTCAACCTGCAAAAAAAAATTCAAAATGGTGGAGCAACTTTTAAGTCAATGCGAACCTTTCTTTGGAGGTCCCTTGTGGCTAAACGGTAAGACCTATCAAAAAACAGCTCTGGAATTATATTAGTTTACAACCACTTGCAAAGAAAACGCACCGGGGGTCCAGGGGCTGAGCCCCCAACGAATAAAGCGATCTAGCTTATAAAACCGAACGGGTAGTAAGATATGGTGCTAAAAAAAAGAGATAAGCTGACGCTTTCAGATTGATTAGTGGTGCTAGATACGATCGAAACACTATCAATAATTGATCAGTCGGGAGCATCAGAACAGTTCAAGTGAGCGAAGGGAGCACACCAAGCGCTAGTAGCGCTGTGTGGGACTGGAGGAAAGGTAGAGAAGCTCTATGTGAAGGTAGCCAATCAACGAATAGCAGTACAACCGGTAAAGTTTATTTTTAGCACCGCGTCTTACCCCCCGTTCTGGTTATACGCTTATGTACTAATTAAACTAATGATTTTTAGAGATTATAAAAGTTATATATATATAAAATATATATATAAATATATATATCAAAGTGTACCTGGATTTGCGTGGAGATAAAGTGGAAAATCGTTTAGGGGGAAAAAACCTTCAGTACATTTGACAGAGATTCGAACCTTGATCTCCCCGTCATCGGTAGTATAGTATATTGCAAGAGTAGCGTCTTAGATCAAGCATTCGCTGAAGCTGGTCGGGTAGAGTTGAAAGAATAATAAGACCAGACCCTTAATCAAGGGGTACAATGATCTAGCCCTGAACTCGTCGACGCCAGGTTTACTGGTTTCTTGTGCTACACGTGTCTGTCCATGCTACCCACATGTAATAACTCCGATGATGAATGGATGAGGAAGGTAGAATCCACATTCGCGCGAAGGGAGGATGATAAATAAAAACATTTGGGGAAAAAAAACTTTCTCAGTAGACCTCACTGGGATTTGAGCCCAAATCTCCCCGGCCATCGGTAAACCTGACTGGACGAGCTTGACGTTTAGTCCACGTGCCCACAGATGCGTGTGACTCTGAGTCACTGCTGTCGATGTCCGATGATGAAGAGATTGAACGGTTATCTCTTTTCATCTGAGATATTAAATTGATAATCTTAGCACCTGCTTCGGTGGGCTCATGGTCCAAGGCGTCCCTATCACAATTGACTAGAGTGCCAATGACAGAGATCGGGGCTCGAATCCCGGTCGTGTGTACTGAGGACGGTTTTCCCTTAAGGATTTCCCACTCTCCTGCCAAGCAAATGTGGGTAGATTAGGCCCACCTTTTAAATACTTCATTCTTCATCCCATCCCCACTAAAGTAATTAAAATATATGCGTACAAGATGAACGGGTAGTAAAACGCAGTGATAGATTCTGTCAAATTTTCTAATCAGTTGACTGTGGAACATCTTTTAGTCAAGGGGGTCTTTGCTTTGAGAGTTTTCTGAATGTATTCTCTTTAATCGCATTGATAATGTAACAAATCAACTACATACATTTAAATCTGAAACTGTTAAAAAGTATAATATTAGTTTTCTTCTCGACAGCAGTGGCAGTTCATGAATTAAAAACAGAATGAGATCAAAAGGTGTGTTTGAGGGTGCGAAATTCCTTGACAAGTTGAGGTAGGTTTGTTGTGTCTAAAAGCTTCTCTAGGGTATTTTTTTAAATATTGAAAATATCATAAGTTGAGATGAAAGTGAATTTGGATTAAAGTCAATATTTTTAGTTTTTATAACAAAAAATGTCTCCCCCCCATAATAAATCAAACATTTCCATTTTTATTCCCAACCGTTCTTAAATTATTTGTCATGAGTATCACGTAATTTGATCAGGACTTTTTCTATTCATTTAATAAATTCCTGGTGAAATACCACCAAGCTCAAAACAAGGGCTTGTATGTTGATAATATATAATTTTTTTAAACATTTTTTGTACATAATATAAGTCCATAAAACCATAAATTCTGTTCATGATCCCCTCGTTGTGTAAACTTTTTTTATGAGTTAGTTTTAGTGAGTTTTGATTTTAGATTTTTTTTAATGCGTCCTTTTTGGTTCATTAGTATGTATTTTAAAATCGTTTTTAGGCTTTTTGAATACATTTTAAGAATTTATGTTGAGTAAGTATATTATTTAAATACTATCGATAGCTTATAAATGCATGAATATTGAAACATAATTTTTTAAATCACATATTTGTCAGAATGAGAAGATAATGTAGGCTATGAAATTTGTATCCTCTTTGCTTGTATGTTTGTTAATACATTCTTGGTGATGGATGAATTAAGTTACATATCGATTACAGTTTCCAATTTGAAAACCAAGCCGAATTATTATGATGACAGAGAGTGAGTAATCCTCTTCTCGAACATAAACAACCTACATTGTTGGTTACGTGGATACTAGATTGTTGAGGACCTGAGAGCTCAAAACTCGAATTTCAGTTTGAGTGTGGGTGGTATGTAGAATTCCACATTTCATATATTATTGTGGTTTTCCAATCCCATTTACAAGGCAGTGCATGTACACTTCCTCTAAAACTACCCTTCTCGCCCCTAACACATTTAAAAAATCCATTAGATAATAGGCCTACATATTTTAAAACATATTAACTAAAAACAATAAAGACAATTCGATTGATTTTCGAATCAGGGAATTCCTTCAGTACTTTCCATTAGATGCTGAAAGATTATCTCACCTTGCTCCATTTGAATTAATAATTTAACTACGTAAAGTTGATCTTCCTGAGTTTAAAATCTCGCAACTCACAATGAGTCGTCTTCTTTCGTATAATCGATATATATCACGATACTTAGAACCTTCGGTGTGGAATATTTTATGAATTGTGTTGTACTTTACATTTCTATGAATATACACCTATGATTTTAAAAACAATAAAAGTACGATATACTTTTTTTTCGTTTCATTTCTGCTACGTCTGTGTGTATAAAAAGTTTATAATGTATTTTTAAGATTGATAAAAAGTAAATAACCAGAAGATGAACGAATTGGTTCATCATTACTTATGCAAGGCATTCAATCAAATTCATCTCACTGTTCAGTCACTCTGAACAGTTTTATAGATTGTTTAGAAAGTATTATTTGGTGATCAGAGAAATAAGAGGAATGTAGTGTGTTCGCAAATATTTCAGGAAAGTAAAAAGAAACTTTCAAGGCAGGTGAAAAATAAATCCCTTAACTTGAAAGCTTCTTTCCTTTCCTTGAATATACGCAGCACTCTATTAAATACCTTTTCAAATTCTTAATTTCCTCTTATCACCAAAATAATTCATGCTAGTTTCCATAGTTTTAACTTCTGTCTAACAAATAATGCCGATATATCTGTTGCGAGATTGACAATTCCGAAAGGAGTTTGAGACCCGATATGAACAATTCAAATGAAAAATATCTCATTCTATAAACGAAGTTTTGTTCGAGAATAGGTTGACAGAAAATGTTTCTATTTGGTGTCACGTGACCTCTTCATCTATTACTATTAGCACCGCGTCTTACTACCCGTTCGGGTTATACGCACTTACGCTAATGTGTAATGGTAGGGTGATTGTGAGATGAAATGGAGGATCTACAGTTTAACGTGGAATCCGAACCACGGTGGAGACCTGGCACTCCTCACATTCACAAGATGTCTTGTCAGAGGTGAAGGAAGGGTTTGGTAATCAGATAAGTCTGTGCCGGGACCGAGGATTGAACCCCGGCCGCCAGCAAAGAAGTCTGACACCTTACCCCTAGACCGCCAGGTCACCCTCTCCATCCAGAAATGTAATAATCTCACACATCCCGGAGCTAGTTCCGTTGGTCAGTCTAACTTAAAAAAAACCACAACTATGAACTATCTAGCCGGAAAAATTGTCAGATGGTAACAATGGTGAAGTATTTTGATTCTTTTCTCGAAGTTATTTCTATTTAACCGCCACACTGAAGCAACTTGGTATAACAATCGGCTTTAGAGGTCCCGCCTTCAAAGATGAGTTATAACTTGAGCATTGTTGTCTCGTGGGTCTAATGAGGTCATGAGGACAAATGAGGAGCCACTTGAATAAAGAACTAGAGGCTACAGTTTAGAAAACTGAGATTAACGGCTACAGGGCTCTTTGTGCTGACCACATGGTAATTTCTATCCGCAAATGTTGGTACTATCGTCACTAATGGCGGCGGCCTCTTGGTCGGTATGGCTCACTTGCGGGTACACACCATGGTGTGTTCTCTTTTCAGTGGCTTAGCACCCTCTTATAAATCAGATCCAACGAATAAACAAGCTTTGATATTATTTAGTAAAAAAAACTAGAACTTTTAGGGGAAATAGCACTTCAATTACTTCAGTTAAATTTTTGTATTTTGTACAGTATGTATTTTTTTTAAAGTCCATTACTGTTTCCAACCTGTGGCCTGGGTCAGTTATTTATTCAGGCCATATGTTTTCCACTACCGACTTGCTAGGCCTGTCGTAGCTTCAGGTGCCTTATAATCTAACTTAAGAATAGGACAGGCACAACATGAATTAACCCGGATGTTAATTTATTGCTGTGAAAGAGAAACCCCACATTTAACGAATGATATATTTTTTTTTTCATGCCGGGGATCGAATCTGGGACCCTTAGCTCAGTAGAGAGAGAGAGAGACGTTACCGACCGAGTTAAGGTGTCGAATTACAATACATGCTGGTGATCTGGCGGTCTAGGGGTAAGGTGTCAGACTTCTATGCTGGCGGCCGGGGTTCAATCGTCGGTCCCGGCAAAGATTTATCTGATTACCAAACCCTTCCTTCACCTCTGACAAGACATCTTGTGAATGTGGGGAATGCCAAGCCTCCACCGTGGTTCGGATTCCACGTTAAACTGTAGGTCCTCCATTTCATCTCACAATCACCCTACCATTACACATTAGCGTAAGTGCGTACAACCCAAACGGGTAGTAAGACGCGGTGCTAATAATAATAATAATAATAATAGTAATAATAATAATAACACGCATTACATTAATTTACTACGAACATCTGCTACCTTGTCAAGGTTAAACGATCATTGTGAACATCTCGATTGGATCAGTGAAGTGTTTTGTATGCAAGATTAAACCATAGGTTCTCCTTTTAGACGCAATAGTATAGCATCTAGGGACTGATAATCTTCGCAAGGTTAGGTACGCGGAAAAAGGCATCAGTTTTATCCTTTATGTTTTGTCGAGGACGGGGAGGTAGGGATTCGAATTCTGGCCGCGGGTGTCCCTCCAAGCAAATGAAGGTATGGTTGCATGGTTCTTTATTTTCAAATGGTTTTCCATTATGCCTCCACGGATAAGAAGATTCAAGTTCAAAAAAGTGGTTAAGTTTGAGCCCTAATTATGTGCGATTTTTGGCAGAAATTACGTATGTTAACATTTGTTTTCTCACATTATATGGTATGAAATAACAGAGAGTTCTGGGATTATGAACATATTATTTGTCAAAAAAGTGTCAAAGTTACTTTAGCACAAGGTTTAAAGCAGTATTTTTAATTTCCAATGTTACCCTTATGATCAAACAATTTTAACACGCCTGCCATAGACAATTATCTCGGAGTTCTTTACAGCTAATATTTCTAGCGGGTTTTTTTTCATGATAAAACCTTTTAGGCTACATCGAGGATATTACCAAATGTTTTTAATTTCAAAACATTTGAAGATGGAATTTTCAATTCGGGTTTAAAATTATGATAGGAATATTTAATTCTAGTTATATTAATTAAATTTATAGTTTTCCTTATTTTATAGAATTTAAGGGCTGAAAACTTTGACTCTTGATGCGTCAATGGGCCAGCTAATTTGCTTCTGAAGACGAATCAAAAAAGTAGGTCTTCCACAATAATTAGTAGGTCATAGTATGAAGGGTAGTTTGTAAAATACAAACTTTTTTATGGCTAAGATTGATAGAATTTTACTATTTTATTAGTGTTATTTCATAATAATAAGAATAACAATAACAACTTAGCACCGCGTCTTACTACCCGTTCTGGTTATACGCTTACGTACTAATTACGATAATGAGTAACGAGTTGGTAAGGTTGAATATAGGGGAGGTGAACCCGCATTTGCGTGGAGCTAGAGAGGAAAACCATTTAGGAAAAACCACCCTCAGTTCACCCAAGTGAGATTCGAACCTCAATCTCCCCGTCCTAAGTTGTCTAGCTCAACGCGAAAAAGCGCGTTAGCTAAACTACGCCACTGAGGCGGGTGTTATTTTATAAATGTATCAAAAGTGACCGCTGCAGGTCACATGACTTGAGGTGTGAATACATGAGAGTCATTTAGTTAACTTTTGTAATTAAAAGATACTTCCTTTCTTACCGTCTTCTAACACCGTCTATTTAACTGTTTTGTTTACAATGATAATAGTCTAATAATATATAACTAAATGAACTAACCAATTAGAACTTAATTTGAGTACATTTGAGGGAGGATTGGTTATGTATTCCATAAAATAAGGGCAACTTGTCAGATTAAAGGAAAGCCGATGTTTATCAGGGATAGGGAATATTTAAAAATGAAACAAAATTTTCCCCGTTGTTGTAATCATGTTTCTGATTTTTAAAAAAGTTCCCACACTTCTACGACATTAAGACAAAGCTAGTTTTTTAAAAAAATAGATTTTTTTTAGTTAGGTTGACCTGCCTATGAAAAAGGGGGGGAGGGAAGCCTTACCTTTGATGGTTCGTAGAGAAAGTCCTCTAAAGAAGAGGTCAAGGAATTATCTTAATATTAAATCTTTCTTAGAGTAATTTATAGCATTCTAAAACAAAGTTGGTGTTGTAAGAATGGTGAACTCTCTAAAACTCAAATAAGTTACAGTCAGATTAAGATAAAATATAACTTTTTTTTTATATTTATAAAAGTTGTGAATACTTTTTTCATGTATTTATAATTAAAGTCATTTGATCTATAACTACCACTTTTTATATAACATTATCAATAATTATAAAATAATATTAATAATAAAGTAATAAAATGTTATCAATATTGTATTTAACAACAAAATATACATACTAAAACTTTTTTCTATCAAAATCTTACTTTACTTATCTAGTAATTGAGAGGATTTAAAAAAATATATATCATTACTATCTTCAGTGAGTGTAGCAAAAAATGGGCTTAATTTTTTTACTGAAAATTGTGAGCGTCGAAGCATCAAATCACACTACTCTTTTAATGTACCATTAGGCTCCTACGGTAGTTGCAGAGACGTATTATAATATTTTAAGTACATCAAGTATGTTATCACTTAGATTAGATATTTTTTATTCTGCTAATACAAGATACAAAATATGTATTTCCCGAAGTCTCATGATAATTTTCCCCCTAGCAAACCCCCCAAAGCAAACCTGCGTTCAACCCAATTTTTTTTCTTTCAAAAACGCATAGTTACCTTTAATTAAATCTAAGATATCTTTCAGTTGAATTTAAAATGAAGAATTGCATGGTCCAATTTTGATAGAAAGAGACTTAATCCCTGTCAATATTGATAACATTTGATCATATTATTAGTGTTATTTTATAGAAATGGATATTTATCAAAAGTGACAGTTGTATCAAAAAAAATACTCCACGTATAAATACGTAAAAATAGATTTAATAACTTTTATTTGTCTTTAAATAGGGTTTTCAAAAATGTCGGAGAAAGTTCTTACTAAAAAAAATGTATATTGTATTAATGAGGTTATATTCTCCACGATGTTAACTATCGTTCGTGTGAGTTAATGATTATGAACGTATTCATCAAGCCCGCAAATACCTCTGACAATGTTGTAGAACTGCGACGACTGGAAAATACCGATTGATTTCTCAGACTGCAGTGGAGCTCGAACATCCTTTCGAGTGACAGAATAAAACTATAAACTATCACAAGAATACACACAAAAATAGATACCAGCACTCGAAATTTCCTTTCTTAAACATTATGTACACATTTTTTTAAGACTTTACTCACCACTCTTCGTTAAGCATCCTAGAATTACGATAAACCCCGTCAAAACGCCGGCTATCCTTAATCCTTCCATTATAATACTAATCTTCAGCGATGGAAGAAGGAAAAAATATATCGTTTACTCGAAACGTCAACTCGTTGCTATCGTAGTTTTAAAAAACTGTTCATTCAACGTTTCTCTTATCGGAATCTAGATTTCTTTTATCCGATTTGATGTAAAACAAATCACCCCCGAAAAAAAAACTATTAACAACGGGGGGAAAATCTCCCGTCTGTCGATATCCTACCACGTAGCCAACTCTATCCTGCAGTGTCCGCTAGCAGGCTGAGTTTACCCCTGGACGACACGCAACGCGCGCTGCATGACGGGATTTCTCTCTCCCCTCTTTTACCCTACAATACATAAAACCTTCGCGGCGACGTCACTGCTGGGTCATCGATTACACACGAATTTGCACGAAGATAGACGAACTGACTCGTGACTGTAGTGTTTTTCTCTCCGTTGATAACGAACGCTCTTTAGACATGATGGAAGAATTTCACTCAAACATGTTATGCATAGGCTCCCATGAGGACATCTTGGCTTTTTTTTTAAATATATATTCTTTAAGAGTATCTTTTCTTTTACAGCTGGTTCCAGATAAGAGAGGTTATCAAGAGCATTAGCGGCTTAAGGTTTTGTGAGATGGCGGGTCCTAATTGGAGGGGTGAACAAGGGGTTATTGAAGCAGGGCTTAAGCTTTTAAGGCGGGGATGACATAAATGTGAGTATTGCAAGAAAAGGTCAATGTGCTTGCAGGGTTTTTTCTATGGTAAACTTTTTTTGTGACCCAAATAAATAAAATTCGCTTCAGTACTGCAAAAAAAACAGAATTTAATTTTCTTCAAATGGTGATGACAGTTCTTGAATATCTGCCATTAACGCAAGGGCACTAGATGAGAATCTTTTTAAATGAAGAGGAAAAAAACAGTCATTAAATTCTAGGACACCCTTGACAGATATTCAATAAATGTTGAGGTCACCATGTGAATAAAATTAATCTCTCTCTATGGTTGTACTGAAGAAATATTTGATTTATTTTTCACACAAAAACAGTTATGATATAAATACTGGAAAAATACTGCCCTTTACTCGCGTACCCTACATCCCCACCTTAAAGGCTATATGTTTCTTAGACTAACTTAACCTGACTCACACCAGCGACCACACGGTCCGGGTTCACCTAAGTTATCACTTGGCCACGATTATGGTGTAACATGGATTTTTTTTTTGCACAGGGTTTATCAATGTTTTTTTATGTGCTCTCCCCAAACTAATGTGGGTACATTCTCTCTAAATTACTCTCGTTAATAGCTTGTGTGCTTAATGTTATAGTTACCTACTTTGGGGGACGAATGGTTCGAGGCTCCACACTCTTGCTAACATTGGTTAAGCTTCAGACTGTCTGGGCCATTAAAATATACCATTAATTAGATCTTACTAGAATAATATACAACATTTAGTTGAAAAATTACACTGGAAATAGGGATAAAATTTGTAGATCAATTTGTCATTTTTTAACTGCTGGTATATTGTATTTTATTCTGGAATCCATTCCACACCAAAATACACCATTTAATTATATATTTGTGTTATTAAATTATATATATATATGTAGCCTGGTGTCTTACTACCCATTCATGTTATACGCTAATATACTATTTATGCTAGTGGTTTTAGGGATTAAGAAGAGTATATTTAGAAGAAGTGTACCTGCATCTGTGTGGAGGTAGAGTGGAAAACCATTTTAGAAAAGCCACCCTCAGTAAATCTGACAAACTCGAACCTCAATCTCCCCGTCACTGCCTTCTAGTTCATCCAAAATTGCCAGACCTCAACAAAACTTTCACCTCGATCAACACAGCAAAAGATTCACATACGTGTATGGAACAACGATGCAACACCTGAAAGACCTTCAAAAGCAAGAACACCAAGAAGCAATACCCCATCCAAGGCCATTATGACTGCGACGCATTCAACCCAATCTACCAAATTCAATGTAATTTTTGTGAGGCTGAATACGCCGGACTCACAATATGACCTCTGAGAATATGCATGACCAATCACCATTTCAATAACCACAAAAATCTTGATTAAATTTGTTCCTTCCCATGCTCACATCCACAGTAAAGACTTTGACTCTTGCTGTACAACCAGAGTACTAAGAGCATTCAGTACGACCATTTGCAACAATTCTCTGCTCAGACAATGGGTAACCAAATCCAGACTACTCCCTGGTTTAGTTCTGAAATAATTATTTATTATTTCATATTATAGTCTTTGTTAGTTTTATACACATTTTTAATTATTAATTTTTCAGAAAGCTATCTATCTCTATACAAACTTACATTCTGTTGCATCAATTTGGAAACACTGCAAGTTTTCAGTTATATTTCAAATTCTTCTAGCTATATTTTAAATGCTTCTAGCATGCAGTTCCATCCTTCCTTCTTTGTGTTTTTTATATCTCTCTTGATATAAAAAATGAATATTTCCAAAAATTCAAACAATGTATAAATGTGTAAATGGGAAGAAGGGGAAAGTGTGAAAAGTGTAAGAATAAATGAAGAGAGAAATGTGTCCCTAACTTGGTTTAACATAACGATCCTTTCAGGTTGTCTTCACTAACACTTACTTTACATTACTCTACACTGTCAATGTTTATAATCTGTCTCAAGAGCACATAAAACATTAATATTCATCAAAGTATATAAAGCCGCGTATACGTTAGTCAAACGAGGGCAAACGAACAAATTTGTTCGGTATATCAAAGGATGTTCGCTAGCAGGCTGTCTATAGTGTGTACGCAGTAGGGAACATCAACAGCAAACCAATTAGAATAGCATTTTCATGTGTGGCTATGAAGTGGAGTAATAATACTCTTGTAATACAACTAATTGATTTAAATCTCGAACAAGAGTGTCTGGAATCCAGTACACAGTGATTATAAGAGTAAATAAAAATAAAAAAACTAGATGCCTGTAATGAAATAAGTGAACCATCAAATCTGTCCCACTACAACGTTCTCTGCTTTTAAATATTGAAGTCATCCACCAACGGCGTTTTCATTTTCTTCTTCTAGGCTGAACTACTTCTTCACTGATTATTAATTATACATGATGCACTAGGGATTATAATTAAATCTTCACAAGATATAATAATGAAAAGCAGAGCAAAGCCAAAACTTCAACTAGACAACCAGCGGAAGTAAGCGAACATCCGTGAAAACATTCAGTTCGCTTAGTTTGAACGGCAAGGCAAATTTTGAACCAAACACTGAACAAATTTGATTGAATGCATTTGCTACCCTTCATTCACCTAGTGTATACGTGGCTTGAGTAGACAATTTTTACAATTACAATACTTTCTCTATAGATGAGAAAATAAAAAAAACTCAATTTTGATACAAAATTGTAAAGTCTTATTGTTGATAATGAGGATGATAATAAAGTTTGGTATCCGAGATTGAAAATAAGAGAATGGAAGTGTTTAGTTATTATAAAACATAACATAAGCTTGCTTGTAAATAATCATTGGTGAAATGTGGGTTTCCGCTTTCACAGTGATGAATTAATGATCGGACTCTGGATGTTGTGTCTGTCCTAGATATAAGTTTATAAGTCATATGCAAATATAATCAGTGGGTTTAGAAAGTGAACATTAATTACCCAAAATAAATAAATAAATAAATAAATCACTTACAAATAATCGTTAATATTAATTATGTTTTGATTACCTTTTATTTCTTAGTTACAAGTACCAATATAATCCGACAAGTGGACGATTTGGACAATCTACCTTATCTCTGAACAATACAAAATAATACAAAAATGCGAGACATTATACTTCAATAACAAAGATAAAAGTTAGCATAAAACTATGACTATACCACACATCAATACAACATAAGTAAATAAACCAAGGATATCACTACACTGACCTGTTTTACTCCTGTCTTCTCCTGCTTTACAGACTGTTTAAAAAAGGGGGACAAAGGAATTTCCAGGACAAGATCGGAAAAATGAGAAATTCCATAACATTCCCAGGTCTGGAAGAAATATTTTAAAATTCCAGTTTTTCCATATTTTCCATGAAGCGTCGGAACCTTGCAGCTCGCCCTTCTATAGTTTTTTCAATGCTTAATTCAATATTAAGTATAAATTCTTTCTTAATAAAGAAATTGACAAACAAATTGGAATATCATGTAAATTAATTTAAAAGTAAGTTTGACTATAATTTTATTACAAAAAATATTTTGATCATACAAATACAATACATACATATGAACACGTATTAAATAAGAAAACAAAAATAAATACGAAAACAAAAATATAATTTATTAGAACATCATAAATGTGTTAACATTAATATGTATTAAACAAGTGATTAATATATTATTACATCATATAAACTTTAACCATAGAGTGAAATTATAATAAAATACTTTAGTTTGGTGAAGCTGCCCCTGTAGACAAGGAAGTGTTCTAGTCACGATGTCACAAATCAAGACCGTGCAGTTCACGAACTTCAGAGTTCCTGTCACCACAACAACAGTTCAATCAAGAGTAGGGTAGAAAATATGTTCTAATTAAATGATAAGCGTATTTAATTCTACTATCTATGTTCTTGATAAAAAAAAACATTTGTAAGAAAGAAGAATAGTAAAATTTAAAAGGAAATGAACCTTCATTTGTATGGGGAAAGAATGGAATAGATTAGAAAAAAACACCCTTAAAGTACACATGACAAGGACCCTATCTCCCCAGTTTAATGCAAGAGTGACATGTTAGGTCATACTACTGTTGTTTTTTAACTTTCTCTTGACACCTCAGAGAGAAAGTATTGTGATCGTCAAAAAAATCGAACTAGAGATTTTGATAAATGTCGATGTTTCATGACCCCCTGAAACCAAATAAAGTGGTGTTCGCAATGCTATCTGTCTGTACCTAGGAATGGAGCCAAAACCACTGTACCAATTGGATTAAAACTTGGTATCTGGGGTTTTTATAAGATACCCCTGTGGGATTTTTGAAATTAGATATCTAACCCCAAATTTAAGAAAAAAAAGATAAAAAATTGATTTTCTCAGAATTTGTTCTAACGATTTTGATTACATTTTGTATCTAGACACAGTTTAACAATATAAACAAGACAGCAATTCTCATTTTCTTATGAAAATGACTTTTAGGGTACTTTACTAGGGGAAATTTTCCAATATTTCTTATTTTTCTGCAACTCTTGATAACATTCTTTTATTAGAAATGTATTCTAATAAAACCAATAGTTTCTGAACTGTAAGTAAATATTATATACTTGTTAATTTAGCTCTTTGAAAATGAATTTGATTCTTATGCTCTTTGATGGACAAAGATGTTTCTCTTTTCCCCAGTTTTTTGTAAAAGTATTCCTAGCTCCTAGAGCCAATGATTAAGTAAATAAGAGTATATATTATTTAATTTATTATCTTTGGTGTAAATTTTCTACAACAATGTATAGACCTTGTATTTTGTTTCACAAGTCTTATGAATTTTTAGTAAATGTCTATTTTAAGATAAAAGTGAGAGAAGGTCTGTGTGATGCACCATACCATTTATTTCAATTTCATTTATTTGAGGTATTTAACATAGCCCCATGAACTAACTGATTATATCATCACACAAGAATTTCTTTGAGCGAGAGCGAAAGGGCCTTCCAATTTTAACAGGAAAAGATATTTTCACATATCTCCCAGGGTTCTTTTATAAGCCGTAATCAACACGAGAAAAAAGGATTTATTTCCCCTCTGAAGGAAGTTGTGCTATGGATTTTTATAGTTCAAGAAAAATCCCCTGGCCCCGGCTGGGTTTGAACAAAGAAACATCGAGTCCTGAGGCAAGCATTTTAGGCTACACCAAGATGTCATGCAGATATAAAATTAATTTTATATATAAAAATATATACACACACAAGTTAATTGTTGTTTTTGTACATGCATGTGGATGTATTTTACTTATAGCAGAATATACACAGTATATTATTAATATTACTATTTACCAAACTGACCCTGCAACAGGCTGGAAACAGATGATAAAGATGGTGACAATAATTAATAATAGAATAGAATAATTTTCTTGCTAGTGCATTGACCATAAAATGCAGTCGATGATTATGTAAATTAATCACGGAACAAATACACTTATTGGCAAAATGAGTTTATAAAAGACATTTCAAATATTCAACCATGCTGCATTAACAGACTAGAAATTAAAATTCAGACAAAAAAAATAAAAATTAGAAAGCACTGTATAAACTTTTGGAAGGTTCTGCCGGTACAACTGTTAGGATACCTTACCCTTGAATGTGAACCAAGCCTTACATGTGATCTTTCATGTTGTTTGAGGAATTTTCAGGTCTGAGAATGAGGTAGTTAACAGTCAGGATTAGAGGAAAAGGTATCACTTTATCCAATGTCAGCACCACGGTCTGAAACAATTACACAGCTACTTTATACTCGTGTGTTTGGGTGGATGTCTGTTGGTGGGTGTTGGGGGGGATGTAATTCTATAACCTCTTTGACTACCTGGGAAGAACTTAAAATATTTAAAACAATGCAGATATTTGAGTGCATACTATTTCAAATGTGTGTGTTACTACTTCTAATATAGACAATAGAAAAAAGGAAGATGATGTCACCGGTGCATTGGATTGTTCCCACTTTTTTCTTATTTCCCTGGGTGGGTTTTTTTAGTTAAATTTGCACTTATTGGCTTATTTTTTATCAGTATACATTATTATAAAATCATTTAGCCTCATCATAACCAAAAAAATTCAAACACAGTAGTATTCAATCAACAATGATAGGAGGATAAAACGTCAAGGACTACACACACTTAGGAATTACATGCAAATTCAAAAGCTGTTCATATTATAATGAAACCGGTTTTTATTATGACTATGTGGAAGTGAATGTGGACCCGTGTATGCCCCATGGTTGGGCATAAATTAAAACGTTTCTATTGTTTATGATGACGACATGTGCATGCCCTACTGCGTAATTGTAATCACAAGGCTATGACGATCTGATTTTACATGTATTCCTTACTGTGGGATAATTTATTGGTTTAATGTTGAAATTAGTAGAAATGTAACATTGTACATGATTTATTTTATTAATTGCACTTCATTATTGTAAATTTAATATTGAAATACAATTTTTTGTTCATTTATGAACTGACGTGGAGAGCCAGAGCTAGTGCTGTTAAAAACTGAGATTTTCTCTTTTACTATTTTTCTGTTGATATTACTATGTTCTGTATATTACTAACCACACAAGCTGCTTATATCCTACCCCTTGCTTCTTGGACCCCTTGTCACCAGTGTTAAAACTAATTAATAGGAGAACTCCTGGCAACCTGATGTTGTGAAGGCTAGCTTCCTATTGGGTAGAGGCAGCCAGCACATCACCTGATTTTTAAATAGAACAATCGGAGTTTTTTTTAAAGAAAGAAAGTTTTAAAATGTAATATACTGAAATTACTTCCGAAAACGCCTGATTCTCCATGGATGAAGTATTGAAAGAAAAATTTACATACAGTTTTTTAAAGAAAAATATACTTCATCAATGACTTTTTAAATAAATGAGAGGGGTTCAGAACAGTATAGTTACAATATTTAAAACAAAACACATCACAGTCAAGAGTGAAAGGGCCGGCGCTTATTCAATATTGTTGTCCGTTTTGAATTATCCTCAAATGAAGTTGCAGTGGCATGACAAAGCAATAAAAATAAAAATAGCTAAATAAATTATTAAATAATTGAATAATAATTATTTTTAATATATCTACCTACTCACTTTCTAAAATAAGAATTTCAGTTAAATTACAAATTTAACATTGATTGTATACTATCAATAACTGTAATTTTGTGTCTACTATATAAGGCTCTATTAAATGATAAAAGTCTTGTATATATCTTCCTATTTTCTTATCTTAATTACTATTGGTTGAAATTATGTCCTATAACAATTGATTAAAGGCAGTCTATTATAAAGAAGAAAGTAAACTTGATATTTCTTATGTAGCTTACAAGGAGGTGCGAATAAAATTAGACTAACCATTAAAAGGAAGAAATTGAGACAAAGATTTAATGTTCACTTACTTGTAAAGAACCAAGAGTTATAACCTGCAGACCTGAGCTCTGTGTTGCCTTAGATCTACCTTCCTTGTCCAGCGACGTTGCTTTCACCCTTGAACATAGCATATGATACACTATAATGTATTAAGAGTCTTATTTAGAGCATATAGTTAATTACTAATAACTAATAAGAGTATGTGCAGAACATTCATACCTGTACATGCTGAGAGATGCATTTGTTTAGTATAAATATAAACATTAATAAAACATTGAGATATATTATTTGACTAATGAAAAAGTAGAGACCCTGATTTGTAGTAAATAAATTGATTGGATTTAGTTGAATAAAAAGTTGGACTTGAGTATTAAAAGTCACAAAATAAAAGGCCACCCCCCCCCC
>CABFVX010000067.1:264669-357917 GCA_902151425.1 Timema shepardi
CCCTCGTGCTCGTGGTACACTAATGTGCTGCAAAAGATCAGTTGGTGTGTCGCGTGAGTTTGGACAGAGATAAAAATGAAGCAAGAAAAAATATGCAGGATAAAATTTAATCTTTTTAAATCCATGATCAACATTATTTTTAAAACTAACATAATTATTATAATTTTAGTTGACTCATGATGTAGATTAACATATCCCAGAATGACAATCAATATGTCAGGGGTTAAGCTGCAAATCTCAACAATGTGAGGGAAAGGGAATTTTAAAGTTTAAAGTACACACTTATGTCACCGTAATGTGGGAGGTTCATCTAGGAGAGTTTAATGAGTGTGAGACAATTAACACCATTATTAAGTTTATTAAATAAAAATGCACTGATACATATTTGTCAGAGTGACGAGCATCAGGTCCACTCGTCCCCCGGCCATCTGTGAGCTTAAATCACAACCTATATTTCAGTATAAGTCTGCAAACCCATTAAAAGAGTGTCACATAAAAACATTCACATGACCAGAGCTTAAGACACTTACGCACACTTGGGAAACTACCTACACTCGACTCTCTGTCTCTAACTTTCTAGAGCCCAGCACAACCAGTTCCTTAACCATGTCCTAGCCATGTCTTAACCATGGCGCTTAAGGCATGTCATTACTGAACTTACATATCTTTAACGACTCACTCTGACAACTGTCTAGAACCAACTCTTGGAACAAACTGCCTAAAGCTCTACTCTAGGACCCACAAACTAGAATCTACCAACTAGGATATTCCGCCAATGACGGCATAAAGCACCAACAGATTTCTATTCCAGTCATAAAACCATGTGATACTTGAGACAGTGATTCCTACAGAGTCACTGCTGTCTCAACAGGACTCAAGTGTTCATGGGCCTATGTGCGGATTCAACAGGAAATGGCTCCTATGTCAAACTCCTAGCTTTACATCCACAAAAAAACCGGTGACAGATAAACTTACAATATTTAGCAAACTCCTTGAGAATAAAATCACACCCACTTTGGTGGCTACGTGATCTAATGCACTAATCTTGTGTTGCGCTAGACTGCCGAAGACGGGGAGATCAGAGTTCGATCCTGATCGGGTATATTGGGGGGTGGTTTTTCCTATATAATTTTCTACTCTCCTTCCACACAAATACAGGTATAACTTGAACAGGAAGTAAGACATGGTGCTAAAAAAAATCACCAAGTTGAGAGCTTCACATAGCTTTTGAATTTTTAGTTTTAAACACAATCTTAATACTAATTTTCTTAAATAATAAAAACTATCCTTAAAAAACTGATGGTGTGCCTTGAATATTTTAGAGCTTTGCTCAGTGGAGACGACTGAATTGTTACCATTCCAGTATTTCATAAACAAGCAAAATTAATGAAAAATAGGAATTGTACCTCCTGGAGTTATAGCCACAAAACTCGAAATTGTATCCATTTGGAATAGTATTCATTCCAGTATTTCTCAAACAAGCAAACCTAAAGAGAAACTGGAATCATATCCACAAATGGTGGACCTTAAGTTTGAATTCTTATGCTAAAGGCGACAAGACACTTTTTGATCTTAATATTAGTCCACAAAGTTGCTAACAGAGGGTAGACAAAAAGCTAATAAAAAATTGTACTCTCTTCTTAATTCACCCCATATCTACAAGATTGCAGCAGGAAAATATATTTCATAAATTTCATAGTGAATTATGTTCAAATTTTAACAATAAAATTAATTATATCATGGCTGGACTGTCAATTTTCTTCATTCAAACTTTAAAACACAACAATTTTGTTATTTAATTAAATTCGTCAATTAAATGGTTGTGAGTATGAACCTTAAAATTTAATTTAATTTTTTTTTCAAACGAGATTGTCACAATTTTGACTTCATCACATGGTACCTAATTAGATAAGTTTGATTGCATAAATGACTTTTTTTAGGGTGCGGGTGGGGTCCATGGTAAAGATTTGTTATCAGGTTTTAATGAAAAGAGCTAAGACAACAGCTTTATAGCCACTCTACTGAGTGATGACGCATATTAGGAGCATTTTATGAATTATTATTATTAGCACCGCGTCTTACTACCCGTTCGGGTTATACGCACTTACTTATGTGTAATGGTAGGGTGATTGTGAGATGAAATGGAAGACCTACAGTTTAACGTGGAATCCAAACCACTGTGTAGGCTTGGCATTCCGCATATTCACAAGTAGTGATTAATAAATGTCTTGTCAGAGGTGAAGGAAGGGTTTGGCAATCAGATAAATCTTTGCTGGGGCCAGAGGATTGAACCCCGGACCCTCAGCACAGATGTCTGACATCTTACCCTTAGATTGCCAGGTCACCAGCATTAATGAAATATTATTTTAATCTGTACAGCAAACAAGGTTTCTCTCATACATACCTGTTTGAGGTATATCCTGTGCAGGTTCCAAGACTTTCCCAGAGCACAGATGGTGATGTCACTATACTGGCCTTCTAGGAACAAGTTCTTATACACATGTTCTGGCTTAGTAGTCTTCCATCTACGCCCACAAGACAAAGGTCATTAACCTTTAGCACTAGCTCCTGATTCTAGTGAAGTATACACCAGTATTGAATCTTGCTTGATCAGGCAGTCTATATTAAAAGTTTCAATAGCAGTACTTCATAGCAGTGATTCCCAAACTTTTTTGTATGGAGGATCCCTTGAAATATATTGCTAAATTTTGAGGAACCCCCCTACCTGTTCTGTTCGACAGGGGTAAATTACAAACTGTGTATAAGCCTGTAAGGCTGATAAATAATAATTAACTCATACTGTTGAATAAATTTTTCAGACTATTTCTTGCCTATTTCTATTTTAATAAATGTCCTTTTGTATTTGATCTTGGCTTTGAAATCTTCTTTCTACCCTCAGTTTTAAAATTATTACCAATAATGTATAGTCCAAATGGGTAGCAAGATGTGGTGCAAAGAAAAAGAAAATTACCAGCACTCTTCTCTTAATCTTCTTCATATACATGAGTTCTCTTAACATATTTTCATATCCTCTCCAGTGTCTGTGTGGCCTAAGATGCTATTCTCGCAAGAGACTAGACTGTCGATGACTTGGAGATTGTGGTTTCATCCTGTCAGGTGTAGGCCTACTGAGGTTTTTTTGAACAAATGGTTTCCCATTCTCTTACCAAGCAAAGGCAGGTTCACTTCTTATAATTCAACCTTCCTCATCCCTTTCACATTATTGTAATTAATACATAAGTGTATAACCCCGATGGATCGTAAGATGCAGTACTAAAAAAAACCTATTTCCACATTAATATTATTTAAATACTAAACTTAGATTTGCCTGCAACAAAGGTTCTCGGAAATGCTGACAGATTTTGTTCAGAAAAATTATGTATTAAGTTTTCCGACACACACACACACACGCACACACACGCACGCACGCACACACACACACACACACACACCGAGCACAATTTTTTTTAAAAGTAATTTTAGTTTTTTATATTAGTTATGTTGTATTGAGTCATAAATGATGAGCCTTCTATATTGAAACTCTAAGAAATTATACAAAATATCCCAAATTGTTCATTGATGGCTTTCTAGCATCTACTTACGGACATATATTGTCACACAAATACCAAACTAAAGAGCCAAAATAAACAAAGGACAGTAACACTTAATATAGCCTACACATCTAACCTTGTCACCTAAATATTTATAGGACCAGGACCGTTTAAAGAAATTAGGCCCGGGGGAAATTTTTTTATCTTAGGCCCCCTTTTGTATGGCAGTTTTTCAATTTTAGCATTAAGAGGGTGCCCAGACAAACTTTTTTTTTCCCCTGACTTTTCCAGGTTTTCCAGAATTTACTTTTTTCCAGACCAATCTATATCAATATTCAGTATATTACGAAAATCATTTTTTAAGATCAAGGATTAATATAGTGGGTTTTTTTTCTAGATACATATACGTTCTGAAATTGTGTCACTCAATAAAGGAACTAAACAATTTCCGCATCCAGGGGAATTGACTATCCTAGTCAAATTTTCGCGCATGTGAATAACCATGACTCAACTTTAGCTGAAGACACAAAGGGTGGAAAGACACAAAACACACTTTTTGACCTTGAGAAGTGATATGAGTCCACTCAACAGGGACAATAGTGTGAAAGTGATTCCAGGTTGGGATTAACTGGAAGAAAAATGTTATTTTGACTATTCTAAATCAAAATATGAGGCTTTTTATAAACAAAATGTAAAAATTCCAGAAATTTAATTAAATTCACAGACTTTTCCCTTCACGGAATGTTATGAAAAATATGTATTTGACGCATGGAAGGTTAAATTTTGTTCATCAAGGATATTTTATAGTAAGAAAAATGTCAACTATTGCCTAAATTTTATTAAAATACTTTTGGCACCAAAGTTTGACTTAATTTAATATTCATGTTCTGAATTCTAAATTATTATTAGCACCGCGTCTTACTACCCGTTTGGGTTGTACGCACTTACGCTAATGTGTAATGGTAGGGTGATTGTGAGATGAAATGGAGGACCTACAGTTTAATGTGGAATCCGAACCACGGTGGAGGCCTGGCATTCCCCACATTCACAAGATGTCTTGTCAGAGGTGAATGAAGGGTTTGGTAATCAGATAAATCTATGCCGGGACCGAGGATTGAACTCCGGCCGCCAGCACAGAAGGAATTCTAAATTAACATTCTTTAAGGATCAGGGTGAGTTTTTTTTTTTAATTTCTTTAATCAGGGGCCTAAGTTAGATATAATTATTTTACAATACTAATTGTTGTTATTGGAAATTTGCTTGTTTTTATAAATATGGGTAGTAAAATATGTTTATTTTTTCATGACATAAGCTATAGAATCCTTGAGTTATACTATTATTAGTGCCGCGTTCTACCACCCGTTCATGCTATATGCACTTACACTAATATGTAATGGTGGGGTTATTGTGAGATGAAATGGAGGACCTACAGTTTAATGTGGAATCCGAACCATGTTGGAGGTTTAGTTTAGTTTATTTAGACATAGTTAAATAAAACATGACATTAGTACTACATCAGTCAATACAATTTAGATAAACAACAAAACAGTTCTTAGAATAATAACCTTAACAAAAGAATAAATATATTCAACTAAGTGAAATAGACAACCTGAACATTTCCTAGACCTAACCCCAGTACCTATTTAAAAAACTGGGGCGTGCTACCCTTCTTAACTCTATTCTCCTATTTCTCAATTCCTTTTTATTTATTAACTACATCTAGTTTAGCACCTAAACCTAATGTCCATATATTACCGCCTACCATTTGTTGATCATCTAGTTGGTTCACCCCGGGTATATAACGCCCCCGGTACCCCACCCCACTGGATATCCCGCCGCTACCGGATCCCGTGGTTCCGGGTCAGCAAGAGCCCCAACGAGGCTGGGCATCCCCTTATTCACCACCTGGGGAGGTGCCCTATCAAGATCTCGCTCCGCCTACCTTCCCCACAAAGCCAGCACCATGGACCTAAACCTAACTTATATACTAATTACTATAAAAATAGTACATTTAATTCAAAAGTAAAAAAAAAGAAAGAAAAGCTTAACCTAAATTATCCTAATCACTTCCTCAAGGCTGCAGTCTTTTCCTGGTCCTCTCATACAGACGACTGTTGCCAGCCGATGGAGAGGGTCCCCGACGGTCCGGAAGCCCGTTTGCTCAAACCCTACTACACACTTGTCTCCAAGTATGGGGATCCACTGAGCAGAGGGGTGAATTCCGCCGTCAACTCATTCTTACATCATGGCTCTACCCAACTGGAACTGCAGCTCCCCACGGTTCATCGGAGGTTCCCACCTCCGGAATCCAGTGGATACCGCACTCAGCTGGGCTCCGGATATCCAGGAGTCTCATCTCGGTCCACCCTACAGCCTACCGTCTCTATCCATATACTTATTCAATAAATTTCCGCTACCAGATATGGTCTTCAAAGTCCTCCATGTCTGTCCCGTCACCACTACTGGTACCAGTCTCATCGCTGCTACTGGTCGTCCCTACCAGTTCCCCAATCGTTACGTCTAGATTTACGTCCTGTCTCCTGTCACGTCGTCTCCTCTTTAAGTCTTTCACGTACCTGTCCCTCTCCCTACGTGACGCGTCATCCGCAATCCTGTCGAGAAGTCCCCACCTGTTCACATCCCGAACTACATGGTACACAGTACTAGCCTGCAGAGGCACCTGCAGATCCGCCCTTGCTTCTAGTGTTTGGGGGCATTCTAATACGACATGCTCAGGCGTGGCCTTCTCTCCACAATCGCATTTGTCGCTATCAGTCATTCCCCTACTAAAAAGTGCCGCTCTGTATGGCCCATGACCAGTTATATAATGCACCATTCCCGTTGACAGCTCCAAGTACTCCATCCTCATCCGTTCTCTTACATCAGGAAAGATCCGGTAGGTCCTCCTGCCCGTGTCACTCGCGTCCCAGTCGCTTTGCCACTCATCCAGGAGAGCCTCTCGGACCTGTCCCTTAGTACTCACCCCCACTCTGGTCAGTTCTCCCACCTTAACAAGATCACCCTTCCTGAGCCAATACAAAGCAGCTCTTTTCCGCACCTCCAAGTCTATGGAGGCATGGCATTCCATACATTCACCATTTGTGATTAATATATGTCTTGTCAGAGGTGAAGGAAGGGTTTGGTAATCAGATAAATCTGTGCCAGGACCAAAGATTTAAACCCAGACCTCCAGCACAGAAGTCCAACACCTTACCCCTAGACAGCCAGGTCATCACTCGAATTATAGACAGGATAAATTCACACTACCTATACACTTCCTATAGAAAGGTGCTTCAGCCAATTCAAACAGCAACGAGCCTAGCAACTTTTTAAAATAACAAACTTCTTAATATCATAAAAATGTGTCTGCTTCAGTGACACACAATACTTAAAATGGTGGATACCATAAAACTTTGAGTTTTAACACACAAAAAGAGAATAAAAAAGGTTGCCAGTCAAACACTGCATCAAGGACGTGCCAATGATGTAATGCTTTCATCCTTGGACTTAAGGGTGTGTGAAGGGTGCATAGGCATCCTTGGTGAATTTGAACAAATCTACACTTGGTCGCATGATAGCCAATGTGACTGACAAAGGTAATAACAAGGCAACAGAGCATAGGTAAATATTTCATACAAAGCTTTAGAAACAATTGAAAAATCCCGCCTACTTTGCGTACTATTGCAAATATTTATTTTTGCATTAAGTGTGTGAAAAGGCTTCTTGTATTCACACTTTTATTATTGTGCTGTAGGAGAAGTAATACGCATAACTTTAACACAATCAAGAATTACTCTCGGCCTTTCAGATGATGAAATCTGAAATTGCTTTTAACTTAGGCTGTATCCGAATAATCTACTTATGCGACATCGTATTGGCTCGTGGCGTTGATAACTGCATTGGCAATCATGTGACCAAGTGTAGATCTGTCCGAATAGTTGCGGACTAGACCAATGCAGTCTTCTCGTGGTCTTGGTAACCATGGATACGGAAAGCTACAAGCCATACAGTTTTCTCACAGCGTTTGACTGGCAATTGTTTTATTATTATCGTTTCGTCTGCTAGAGCATCGACTTACACAAATATTTTGTTTTCATTAGAGCTAATAGATGGCTTTTACATAGTTTCTAAGTTTTCGGTAGGAAGCAGCACTATGGGCCCAAGTGTGTTGCCGTTCGAATAGTTTGATGCAGTCTTCACTATGAAAACTGCGAGAAGTGTAAAATTATCAAGACTGCATCAAGTCAAGTGTACTTGACTATTCGGATACAGCCTTAGTTCCAAAATATTTGTGGAAAGATTATTTAGGTATACATTAGGCATGGTATATGGTGATTTAAATGCAAAAGATTATTAGAACAGCAATTAATGTATGGTGAATTAAAACATAATTACTTTTTAGGTGTTGACATAATCTTATCAAGTGCTGCATCGTCCTGAGAATCTATCGACCTTTTTCGTTTTCTGTTTTCAGCAACAGCATAATATGTCACATTTTCAAATACTATTTGAGGATAACTTTTTATTTTAGTCAAAGCTGCGCCCATAGTAGTTATATTTATAAAACTTATTTTTTATAATATGTTGGTTGTTGAAAATACTTTTAAACATATGTACATAAACAATTTATAACACAATTACTAATAAATGATCAGCCATTTTTCATTTCCACTAGTCTAAAAGTAAATAATAAATATTGACTCTACCAACATTAAAATTCTTTAGATTTATACCATAGAAAATTAATAAAAATAGGATGAAATAAAACCATTAGGATTCTGATTGAAGATAATAAAAGTCCAATTTTAAATGTTAACGTAAGATATATAAATAATAATATGAAATGTAAATAGCTTCAATTCCAAATGAAAAATTATGATGTGTATTAAATTTGTTAATTGTCGACTAACCGTGTTTAGACGCTATTAGCGCTAGTGAAAACGAATGATGTGCTGATGTGGCAACATTTTGAAGCTCTTAGTCTTATGTTATATTGTTGATTGAAAACTTAGTCACGCAACAGATATGCCCAAATAATGTTCAAATAAGGTTTTAACAGGTTAATACTGGGTATCACTCTCATCAATGCTTAAATATAGCTGAGCTTATATTCATGCATACCACATCATTAATTGCTAATAGTTTCTAGCACATAGTGCGCAACAAGTTGGAATACATTATTTTCAAAGCTCGCGTTTATAATCAATACATAGCGAATAATGTACAATGCATAAAGTTGATTTAACTTATATGCATACTTAATCATGCCGTTCCTTCATGGGGTAAGCAATAAATCGCGCATATAGCTCAAAAAACAACTCCGTACTTAAGCCATCCTTATTCCTCACTAACTTTTCCACACTTCCTTATCATTACATAGATACTCTCTTTGATTCAAAAACATCACTACACCAAGTCTATATGCTTATTTAGAAAAAGCTATGTAACCGAGTTAACTGAAATTCAAGATGAAAATTGAACTTTAATAAAATCAAAAAGCTGTAGGGCAGACATGTATTGGTTTAACACCTTATAATGTTATAAAATTTAATGTCTACATAACCGCATGGAAAATTTGTAAAATCCAAACCTTATGGTTTTGAAATGATATATCATGACTATAGTCACAATTGTGTTTGATCTCATATTTTATACTTACTTCACCAGATTCTCTAAAGCGAAGTTTTATAATATGAATCAAGTGTTTCGCCTTTTAAATGCGATTCAATACACTTTATAGTCACCAATAATTATGATGAGTAAAGTTGTGATTTTGATCTCTGATTTGAGAATAGTTTCACCGTTTGACATGACCTTTGTTTTGTTATTGTAATCATTGTAGAAATTTGTTGGTAAACACTAAACATTAATTTTTCTATTTTTAGTAATATCTGAAGTCTGCATTCTGCAATAAAGTAAAAAAAAAGTTAATTTTGGTGGAAATGTTGAATACTATAAATATTTATCCGACTTTTTGGTAGTTTATAAGTAAATATTACATCTGTTTATCTTTCAGTGAAAATAGGCTTAACCAAGCGATTTGGACTTGATAATGGGTGCTTCTATGGGTAAATTAAAAATTTACCAGCAAACTGTCACTCAGAATTTGAAGAGTTATGTCAGAATGAAACGGAAGATAACTGAGGTTGATGAGG
The DNA here is from genome assembly GCA_902151425.1 of Timema shepardi. Classification (NCBI taxonomy): domain Eukaryota; kingdom Metazoa; phylum Arthropoda; class Insecta; order Phasmatodea; family Timematidae; genus Timema; species Timema shepardi. The sequence continues at coordinate 274,376 of CABFVX010000067.1, forward strand.
GTGATCCTTTCTGTAATAGTGATGATGCTGAGCCTCCCATCAAAAAGTATTAATGTTATATATTTAAACGTACTATAAATAGCTAAAAAAATAACACTTCAATTCAAATAAATTATTTATCTTAGTGTAGTTTTGCTAAGAAAATTCATTGAGCTCTCATTGCCTGTTACAGATGATTAGAACACTAACTAGGAACTAGTTAGATCTTAAATAAGGCCTATTTTACTTTTTTTTAAATGTCTCAGGCTAACTTATGTGTCATTTACCTTTGTAGTTCAACATTGACTAGGATTGGGTGTATGGGCTATAGTAATTATTTAGGTGGGTATTGAAGTCAAAATGTGGTCAATTAAAAAAACAGTATTGTAAAATTGAGAAAGTAGGCTAGGGCTGTATCTGAATAGTCTACTTAGCCGGCGTCACCTTGGCTCATGCCCTTGATAGATTCATTGGCAATCACATGACCGAGTGTAGATCTGTCCGAATAGTCTCAAACAATACCTATGCAGTCTTTTCGAGGTCTTGGTATTTATGCGTTGTTCTCACGGTGTCGGTTACAGTGTTTGACTGGCAATTGTTTTAGTATCATCATTTTGTCTGCTATTGCACTGACTTTTTTTTTCCGCCATTTTAAATATGGTTGTTATTATTACTACCCGTTCGGGTTATACACACTTACGCTAATGTGTAATGGTAGGGTGATTGTGAGATGAAATGGAGGACCTACAGTTTAACGTGGAATCCGAACCACGGTGGAGGCCTGGCATTCCACACATTCACAAGATGTCTTGTCAGAGGTGAAGGAAGGGTTTGGTAATCAGATAAATCTGTGCCGGGACCGAGGATTGAACCCCGGAATATGGTTGTTGCCATTCAAATAGTGGTATGCAGTCTTTGCTATGAACAGCACGAGAAGCGTAAAATCATCAAGACTGCACCCAGTCTAAAACTCAAGGTTCCGACTAGGGAGCCTTGGACTATTTGAATACAGCCTAGGAGTTGATTCTTTATAAATAATAGGCAAGCTCTACAAGGACTAATTTTTTTTTTTTGATCATGCCATATGATGTATGTACTCATTTCATTCAGGGAATTTAACCCACCATTTTAGATTTTGATTAAATTGGACACATAATTAGGTAGTATTTATGAATTATTTAATGAGCATAAACTAGCACACTCCCCTAGAATGCTGATATACAAAATGGTAGGGGAAAACATACTACACATCCGAAAGCAATTATATTAGAAGTGTACAATTTTTCATTTAATTGTAATTCATTTGAGGTATTTAATGTGCACTTTTTTAACCAACTAATTATATCAGTACACAACTTAAAAACTAAATTAGGACTAGAACAGATACATCAAGCCCACAGCCGTTAATTTATCACTGAAAGCACAAACCCATATTTCACCAATGATACATTTTTCGGCCACTTTAGGAATTGAACCCGCAACCTTTAACTCAATAGGTAGACACACTACTGACTGAGTTAAGGAATTGTACAATAAAGCTTACAATTTTACATCTTGCTACTTGCAAAGAATTCAGATTCTTGTTGGTGTAACAGTTCTTAGGCAGTATGATATATATGACTTTCATCAAATAACACAAACAATAGTATTACCAAAAACATTGCCTAGATGATTTAATTCCTTTTAAATATTCCTAAAACTAAATGATTTTAACATATTTTCACATATTTAAAAGAATATTATTAATTGCATTCAATGTCACTTTGTCAAAACCAATGGATATTCTAATACAATGCTTGACTCAATTATTTTTTTAAACAGCAACTGACAATCCACAGTTTGGGAACCACTGTTATAATATAATTATTTATCTAGAACAAATACATTTGACATAACTTAGCTTTATTTGAGAGACTGTAAGTTGGAAAATCATTACGTGTTGTTACTGAAACAGCAAAAATGTTGAGTGATGTCAAGCCTGTAATTTGTGGGAATTCCAAAAATAGCACATTCCTAATATATAACAAATATTCAACATGGGTGTTAATTAAGGCAATTTATCATTGAAGGAAGGATAGAAGGGCAAGGCCAAGGCCTACACACTTACCAGAAAACTGTAGGCCTCAAAGCTCACAACTAAAAGACAACAATTAACACCGTGTGTTTTACTTTTTCTGCCTAAGAAGGAGACTGATGTAACCCAAAAACTACATAATTATGTATTCTGAAAATTGAAAAATGACTCCTGGACACGTGAATTGAACCTGGAACCTTTGGTATAGTACGTCATTGTTATAACCACTGAGCTAGCCAGGAATTGTCTCGTGTCCAGGGTCATTCTTCACTCATATTGGTGACCTGGTGGTCTAGTGGTAAGGTGTCGGACTTCTGTGCTGGGGGTCCAGGGTTCAATCCTTGGTCCCGGCACAGATTTATCTGATTGCCAAACCCTTCCTTCACCTCTGACAAGACGTGTATTAATCACAACTTGTGAATGTAGGGAATTCCAGGCCTCCACCGTGGTTCAGATACCACATTAAACTGTAGGTCCTCCATTTCATCTCACAATCACCCTACCATTACACATTAGCGTAAGTGCGTATAACCCGAACTGGTAGTAAGATGCGGTGCTAATAATAATAATTCACTCATATTTTAAGGCAAAGTCTTTGATGGAATATGATATCTAAATGGAGTAATTCTCACTATAAAGCATAAATAATAGCTTTGGCTATTTGATTCTTAAATATGCAATCCCCTTCAATTATAATAATTGTACAATTAGCAGCATTAAGTCAATAACCGAGTCAAAGGTGGCTGCGTTATCTGATAGCTCGTGATCTTAATAAAACCACAAATTTGTAGTCCATGATTTCTGCACGTCCATCATAGACTCCGCTTTAAAATATGAGTGAAGAATTACCCTGGGCACGGGACAAATCCTAGATAGCTCAGTGGCCAGAGCATTGGTGTACTAAGCCAAAAGTCCTGGGTTCGATTCCTGTATGCAGCTATCATTTTTCTATTTATTATGACAGAAATGAATAGTCAACATTTGTATTCTAAGTTCAAAGTGATTGACCCTTTTCATTTGGCGTTGAAATGCAGAGTCATGGGAACAAACGGTTATCCTCAAGAATTTCTATTGTTTTGCAATTTTATTTTCGGATACAGTTTTTTCAAGAATAGAAGTTTGTTGGTTATGTTATCTTTTTTTATATACACACCTCCTTTATGATTTTAACAGTGATCAAATATCAATAATTTTGATATTTTTCAATAGAAAACTGCCGGTTGCATAACAAAAAATAAGAAAATGTAACACCCAATAAACATTAATACATTATCTTAGAAAAAGCATTGAAAATGTTACTATATAAATTTCACTCGTTCTCGAGAAAAGTGATATTTCCAAACATATGATTTTTCCGCAAGACCTGTCCGGTAGCTGGTGCCATCTATGTTTTCCATGATCCATCTGCTCTTGTTGATGCGGAAGGATACTTTGGTCGGCTGTGAAGCCACACCACGCCTTTCACCCTCCCGCCCACCATCCCACAAACTAGGTTTTATACTTGCTCTTGACAGGGACAAGGGCTTTAAGGTAAATCCTAATGCGATAATTTGCCATTAACTATCTAAAATCATATTTAATCTCAGATTGTAGGTTTTCCTTTCATTGGTGTTCAATTTCAACCATTATTCTTTAATCAATTTCCCACCTCTTAAGCCCCTCATTAAAATTTAATCTTATTCAATTTTAGATTATAGCTGTGTTTTATTCATAAACACTGTTCTTTCCTTACTTCCCAGAAACATACCCTTTTTTTGTGTTGGTGTTAATTCATAATCTTTACACAACTTGGTTACCAGATCTTCTGATTATAATAGATTCTGAACCTCTTGTCATCATCCTCAACTGTTTCCGGTCTGTGGCTGGGTCAGTTTAGTTTAGAATTTCTTGTATTATGCTTTAATAACTCCCCTTGTTGGTTCTCAGGAAAAAATTATGTCCCCTGGAGGCTGTGTATGAAGAGTTGTTTCTAAAAGGAGTGTCCAGTGACTACACAGTGGTTGCTCTTGGAAAATCTTGGAATCTACATAAGATATACCTCACTCAGGTGACTAGACAGTTCTTAAATTAAGCTTGAAAAGCAGGTAAAACCTGGAAAAGTCTGAAATCATCGATTGTCAAAGAAATGTCAGGGTATTTAGGCCTAGTTGAAAATAAAGAAAAATCAAGGTATGGTTTTTAAATACTTAGCTCAAAATATCACATCAATTTTGCACCTAAACACTAAATAAAAAAGGAGAGATTTTTTTTTTCGCATGCTAAACAAAACGAATTGCTTAAATATGATATTCTAAGATAAGATAGTTGTAAAGTGTTTGTTTTTCATGCCACATTTACACACTAAATAACAAATAACTAAAACAAAACATTAGGGAAAAAACCACAAAAAATTTGTCTGTATCTTATAAAAGGCTTTTTCTGCCAAAATTCTACTATAAAAATTATATAGTTCCCTACATTGTTTCTAAAACTGCTAACCATTGTGAATGATTGGTTAAATTTTCACATTTGTTTGAATGCTATGTTTTCAGAGTCCCTACTTTGAAAGTATGTTCTCTGGCTCATGGAAGGAGACCAATGAAAATAAAATCAAAATTCCAATATTAGACCCAAACATCACAGTAGAATGTAAGTTTTTAAAGTATCAAATATTTGTTCAGCTTTCTTAGTAAATGAACTGAATCATAAGTTTCTTAAGATAATAGAAATATATGTTTTTTTATGCTATAATACATTATTTATAGAATTACTAGTTTCATTTAAGTGGTCAAGCAATAGTCTGGGAATTCTAATTGTTAAGTTTGTCCTGGAACTATCTTGGGCTAAGCCACCAATAAGAAGTATAAGTGCCCTAAACAAATTTCAACTCAACACTTTTATTAAAAGGTTTTTTTTATCTCAAATATCCTTAAGGATTCATGGGCTCAAAGTTACCGTCCCTAAAACAAATCAATTTTTCTTTCTTCTTAGATTGCTTCTAAAAATAAATAATTTTCATAAAATTAATGTCAATTATAAAAGATGTCCGAATTAATACATCCTAAGGACCTCAGGATGTACTAGTTTAGCCTAGTCTAAATTCGTTAATCCTGAAATGTTGGCCTATTTCGTAGGATAAATCAATATAGCCTACAATTTTACTAGGCCAAACCAGGTTTAAGCTAGATTAGGTGACAACGTTTGCGCGCGAATTGTGAATGATGAAACCTATCCAAGGTCATTTCATGGTATGGGTTAAGAATAATGAAAACTAGTACTGCCTAAAAACATAAGGCTATATTGGTTTATCATACAAGCGGCAGGATGTATCATTTCAGCCTAGTCTGATCTAGTTTGTCCTGGACTCGGGTTGGACGGTAATATATATATATATTTTTAATACACTTGAGCTGCGAAAAAAAAAAAAATAGAACTTGTGAGTAGTAAAACAACCCTTTACAGAACTATTATATTTCTTTAGTCAAGGGTGACCTGGCGGTCTAGGGGTAAGGTGTCAGCCTTCTGTGCTGGCGGCCGGGGTTCAATCCTCGGTTGCGGCAAATATTTATCTGCTTACCAAACCCTTCCTTCACCTCTGACAAGACATCTTGTGAATGTGGGGAATGCCAGGCCTCCACCTTGGTTCGGATTCCACGTTAAACTGTAGGTCCTCCATTTCATCTCACAATCACCCTACCATTACACATTAGCGTAAGTGCGTATAACCCGAACGGGTAGTAAGACGCGGTGCTAATAATTATAATAATCTTAAGTCAAGACAACACCTTATATTACATATCAAGCAGGGTTGTGAAGTTGGAGTAGTTAAAAATGTACCGACCTCAGACTTCAAAATAAAAACTTATAATATTATAACAATACATGGTAATTATATAATTTTAATTTTATCCTCTTTTTTTTATTCTTTAAGACCAATATTTGTAATTTAGATTAACAAATTTATTCAAATATAATTTGACTCCACAACCCTGATATCCAGTGAGCTATAGAATAAGAGAGTGCTAAATTGGTCAATGGGGGTGGGCTGAATGCCCTAGCTAATATTGTTGTTATCTGAATCAAGTGGTTTCTCTGTCAGCGTTGCATAGTGTGCTAGGCTCTCTCTATAAGTACGAAGTGGAGCTAGAGCCTTGTAAAGTGATCTCTACATTAGCCACGGCGATGCTGTTCCAGCTGGACTCCCTCATAGAACAATGCTCCAACATTATGGTCAAGACTGTCAACTTCCGAGTGAGTCTTTGCTTTCGTATTCGTTGCTTGTATCATCTATACGGGTGATTTTAACTCTTCTTCTTTTTTACTCTCTTGACTAACATACTTTTATTCCAAAATAAACATGGTTAGAGGCTTTATTAAAAAGTTTCATTAATATTGAAACCAGTTAAACTTTTGTAATACAATATTGAAGTTTTCCCCCCCACCCTTATTTTACTCAAGATGAATTCTTATAACAAATCTGTTCTGTAGTTATTATATTTTTTTTACAGAATTATCTGTTTTTATAAAAAAATCAATTTTATATATAATTAATTATTTGATTTAACAATTTAATTAATAAATTGTATTTTACAATTTAATATTACAAATCCTTTTAACACTGTAAGGTTACAGTATTTTAAATCCAGATTCATTTTCTTCTTGAAATTTATTTTAATTTTTATCAATCAATGCATCTAAACAGTTAGGCTGTCTTTTTCCAAAGTGCATATATATATATATATCTTACTCCTTGGCAACCCTTTGTGAGACTGATCAGGACGATTACATCATAAGGGAAGTAGCACCCTCGTATGACATTGACAACAGCTTATTGGTCAAGACAAATTACAGATTGATTCGCACGTCCACCGAAAATAGAAAGCAGAATCTGCCTCATTGGTGCAGAAATTTACATGCTGTCTGTTGACCCTTGATGCATTGCAACACTTACATCTTAAGACAGCCGATTATCAACATATTTTATTTTCTATTAGATAAACATATATTTTAGATCATTCTCCCGATGGATGTTTTCAAACTATAATGTTGAGTCGTGGAACTATCCAATACATCGATACACTCGCTTTACATTAACGGAATATTTCAAATATTTCAAAAAGACCAACAAAGTTGTCTGCTAGCTTCTGGATGTAGAGCACATGCATCATCAAATAATCACGTGCACTGATTTGAGATGGTTGGTTCTCCTTTACCGAAGATCTCAGGCAGAGCAAACAAAGTAGAGATTAGTTGAACTTCAGTGGAACATCTCGCGCCGATAAGGCGGAGATCTTGTGATTGGCTTAGAGCGGAGAATTGTCACCTTTGGTAGAACAAAGAATGCTTGATTTTGATCACTTTAAAAGAAGACTCATAATGTATACTTGGCATGAAGATTCAAATGAAGTTGCACATGTATATGAGTGCTAGAATTAGTAATTAATTATCATTCTAAAATAGTAAGAAGGCGGCAAGTCACAACATGATGAAGAGTGCAAAGTTATTTAAATCGTTTCATTACTAAATAAAGGTTACATTAATAAATCATTTGCACTTCCCAAAAGTGAAAACTGAGTACAAATAATGGTAAAGGTGTCCTATTAAATCTATTAATGTACCCATTGCCACAAATGCAGCAGAAACATGAACATTGAATGTAAGAGAAACTAGGAAAGAGGAGGTCATGGGAATGAAGTTTGTTAGGAGCATGTTAGCTGCCACGAGGAGAAACAAGATTATGAATGAAGTTATCTGGGAAATATTGGGGGCACAGGGAGTACATGAGCAAGCAAGACTGAGATGGTTTGGGCATGTAATGAGGATGGAAAAAGCGAGAATGCCAAAGAAAATATTGGAAATTAAGTATGTAGGAAAAAGACTGCAAGGAAGGCCAAGAAAGAGACGGGAGGAGTAGATAACAGAAAGTGTTCAAGTGAGAGGAGGAGAATGGAAGAGATTAAAGGAGGAAGATGGAGGCATTTTACTAAACTACCTGGCCGCAGGTTGGAAACATTTGATGATTCTGATGATGGGTTATTAATTGGTAAGTTTGTGTAATATTGCATTTTGCGCTAAATCATTGTCATGTTTCAGACAGCGGTGCAGTATTATGAGGTTGGTGTTCAGTATGGTCTGACAGAAGTGCAAAATGCAGCATTCAACTGGCTGCTTGTTAACTTGATGATATCTGTATGGAAGAACCTTGTCACCCTCAAGGAGATCAGGTGACTGGAACATATCGGTAGATTGAAAATTTTGGCTTAGGTTGTTAACGCACACGCTTTATATTGATAGGATTTTATGACTTTTACACCTCATGGTTTTCATTTCTGTCACAGGACAAAAAAGGTTATGCCTGCCTCTTGAAGAAAATTTATTACTAACCTCACAACCCCTTGACCTAAGTTTTATTCTATCAAAACTAGAGGTGGGCCGAATCCACTAATTTACGAATCCCAATCTCCAATTTATATTTGAATCCCGACTCTAAACCTGACTTTTGGGGGGGGGAAAATGAACATAAAAGGAAATATAAATACAATAGGATAATAGAAAACAAAAACAGTAACTAAATGCTTACACTCTTTACTATAATTCTAATTACACTAATAGGTTAGGAATTTGGAAGATTGAATATAGAGGAAGTGAACCCGCATTTGCGTGAAGGGAGAGTGAAAAACCATTTAGAAACTTCCCCCCCTAACTCCCGCTCAGTTCACCTGACCGAGATTCAAACCTCGATCTCCTTGTCCCAGGCAGTCTAGTTCAACATGAAATTAGCGCAGCATGTTAGCTAACTATGCCACCAAGGCAGGTTTCAGCTAAGTGTTAAATTACTGGTCTGGGGCCTGGTTGTTAAGTTAATTCTATAATTTATAATAAATTCTGAACCACCAATAATCAGTAAATATCAAAGTTCTATTACAAATTTCATTTAATAAATTGAAAAAAGAGATTTTTTTTATGGATTTGAGTCTTTAATCTGAAATTTACTTGAATATCTTTATAAGGATACAAGGACCCATCACTAGTTATAGAGTTATAGCTTATGTGTATTGTTTCAGTATAGAGCTGATGACGAAACTTGTGGCTAGTCCAGAACTGATGGTAATTTATTCAGAGAAAGCAGTTTATGATCTGCTCAAGGTTTGGGTCTATCTCCAAGTGACCCCAACCAGTATTTGGTTGGATCTGACCCCAAACAAAATCATCAAGCTCTTGAAGACAATGCCAAGGAGGGATAGTAAGAACATAAAATTCTCTAATTTGGTTAATTCATATTTTATAACTAAAGACTTAGATAGTAATTAATACAAATATTAACGAGAAAGAAAAAGCTAAAAAGTAAAATCAATGGAAAGTGATTAACTAATGAGTTAAAATCATTTAATTTAATAATAATCTTAGGTTGAATAAAAACATAAAAATAATATGAGTCAAAGGGGGCTAGAAAAATGGATTAAAAAAATATATGGTTGACAGTATTTATAAATAAACCTGCAAGTCAAGAATATAAACAAAACACTAAGTGTAATATGGTCATAACAAATAAAATAAAATGGCTTAATTAAAAATAATAAGCTAAGCTATAGAATAAATTGTTATATTATACAAAATTATATGACCAAGTATCTAAGTCTTTATTTTGAAGAATTGACGTCCCTTACTCCTTTTTAACAGTTTTCCTGTGTAGATGGTGGTTACAGGAACTCTAATTATCCCGACATGTTTCGGTGCTAAATCAGCGCACCATAATCATGGAGCTGAAATTAAAATTAAAGGACTTGCTATAAAGTAATGAAAAAATAGAACGTTAATACAGAGAAAAGGAAAAAAGGAAAAAACCAAAAACTATAATGTAAAGTAGGATAATTTGAAACAAACAGACTTACTCCATTGGGTGTTGAGGACACGATGTGTTGATGTTGAACGAACAAGGATGTAAACTGACAGGTGCGGAGCGAGGCAGAGTTAAATAGAGTAGAAGCATTGTTGCCAGCCTAATTGGAGATGCATTTGAATAAATGAGTGCATAAGTGTTGGTTGAAGAAGAGAAGTCCGTACATGTAAAACAGAAAATGGATAGACAGTGGATGGGATTAGGGAGGAGAAAATGGTTCAAATCTTCTCGGCACCGGCTCGGACGGGCCATTTAGCTACGACGGAGGGTAGAGCAGGAAAAAATGGATTAAAGAATTTAGGTGTGCTTAGGTAAACGTTTAATAGTGTTAATTAAAATTTGATTGGACGATTGAAGTTGTTCATTAAGAATGAGTTTTTTCTGAAGAATGGCTTCATGAATAAAAAAATTCTCTGCCGTGTTTAACTTAGTTCCTTTGTGAGCAAAATATAGGGGTTTAAGACATTGTTCGATAGGTCTTGGTTGGTGGTTTGAATATTTGAGGTGTTCGGCGAATTTTGATTTGGTTCTATTATATTTGAAATATATATATATATTTATATTTATATATATATATATTTATATTTTTATATATATATTTGTATTAATTACTATCTAAGTCTTTAGTTATAATCTATCAACACTCCTTACGTAAGATTATTTTAGAATGTTTTCTAAAATGTTGTAATTCATATTTGTCACAAACAGATATATCAGGGTATCTACTGGGTCACAAAAGGCACTATAGTCACGAAAAAGTTACTAATTGTAAAAAAAAAGTGTTGAAAGTCCCTGAAAATTCATGAATTTCCAATATTTTTTTGGCCATAAAGTCACGAAAATATTTTTGTTTGAATTTCCCACGCTAGGTATCAACGCTAACACGTCGATTATTGGGCCACCAACTACCCATAATGCCGTGCGCTAGTCGCAAGTTGCTTGATTGTTTTTACCTTGATACCAAGGACAAGGATAATCTTTGCCGTCTAATTAAAGTTTAATGTTGTGTGTGAGTGCATTATATAATGTTCGGCTGATTACTGAAGAAATTTTGTGGTCAAGATAGGTCATCAAGAAGTCACTAATTTTAGTTTCTCCAACTCAATAGACGTATGTGATGGTAGTTCATAGGATCACTCCATTTGTTTGACTCACTTTCATTTAAGTTAAAAATGACAACCTGGACGCGAGAATCAAACTGGGACATAAGGCTTTTCATGCCAGTACTATTTTATTGACTTAACATGGTTCGTTCAGTGATTGAGTATTGGTGCACATAGTCAAAGGTCTCTGGTTCAATTCTCTTGTCTAGGGTATCAATTTTCATTTGATTGGAACTCTAATAAGGCTTAATCTCCAGCATAATTCAAAATAGTACCCAATATTTTTTTTAATTTAAAATATATCCACAATAATAGATGACAAAATAAATTTGCACTAAATTTCAGGTATCGACTCTTAAATTAATTTTATAAAATTAATATTGATAGGAATGGTGAAAATATTAAAGATGTTATGTGTCTGGTTTTTCTTGTTTATGATTCTTTAATTATTATAACCTCTATTTTTCAATGCACAATTTTGACTCTAAAACATTTACAATTTAAATCTTTTTCAATGCATCCAACCATACATAATAAAAATTATTTATTTATAAACTATATTGTAGTTATTAAAAACATTAAAATAAAGTGTAAATACTAACTAGTACAAAAAAAAACCAAAATAAAATGACCCTGAATTATAGGTGCAAGATCACAAGAATGTAAAGTACATTTTTAATTTGCCCTCACTAAAACCAACAGCCAAATAAAAAAACCACTGTCAATTACCAACTCACAAACTTATCATTTTGTGTCAATGCAAAAACTTTCATTCAAATTTGACCATTAAAAATTATTAATGTAATAAAATTATTATATTAAAATTGATCCACAATTTTGTTTCAATTTCAATAAGAATTGAGAATATTGATGAATCAAGTTTGACGTACTTAGAAAATATTGTTAAAAAAGACTTAAAATATACTTTCTTGTGAGCAACAAATTCCTCCCTACCTCCTATTAAAAGCTGCTTACTTGTTAACCTTGACTTGTTTCTTCAGAATGTCCAGTGACCTGGAAAACAAGGAAAAGTCAAGGAATTTACATGGTCAGGTAAATTCATGGTAAAGTTAGGAAATTTGATCAAATTTCTTAAATTTTCACATATTCACTAAAATAATACTAAACTTTCATTAACAATAAATAGTCATAATCATATTTTTCTTCCCACTAATAGTCACTGTGAATATTTTTTTGGCACAGTTGTCTCGAGTGTACTAATCTCAATCCTCCAAGTTGACATGATTTTCGTGTCGTCTTTTCACTTCTTTACTGCTATCTTTAGCCAAAGTTGAATCATGGTTATGCAGGTATGTGAGGTTTCGATTACGTTATAGGAAGAAGAAACTACTCTGACATCTTAACTCAGTCAGTAGCACATCTTTTTACTGAGCTAAGGGTCGCATAGGGTTTGATTCTTATTATTGGTGAAATTTGGTTTCCTCCTCTCACAGTGACGGATTAACAACCGAGGGCTGGCTTTTTCTGCCATGTCGGGAATTGAACCCGGGACTCTTAGCACAGTAGACAGATACACTACCGACTGAGCTAAGGTGTTGGAAAAGAATTATGGTTGTATTTTATTTACAATCTGATGATGGCTTCAATTCAACTAACAACTCAAATTGTATAATTAATTATGTTGACCTGTGTCTTGTTCGCAGGATCTATGTCCTACCTAGAGACGGACGAGGGCAAGTGCTATCTTCCAGTGTTCCAAGCTCTGAGGCTGAGTCATGTGCTAGAAGACATGTTTGGGGTGAAGACTGTGGAAGAGGACAATGTAATACCCCAAACCACTGTTAGGAGGGTCAAGTACCATCTGTGGAAGACTCTACTCAGGGTCAATAACACTATTGACCTGGGGTCAGTAACTTGTGTATTTATAATCAACCTTTGCGACCCCTAAATATCGAGAAACATATTTTTAAATGTATTTTACACACAAAATAAAATAAAATAAGATAATTTTGTTAAATTTACACTTGGCCTTTTTGTGTGTGAATATTATGTCGTTTTAATGAAAATTAACTATATAAAAACAATATTTTTTTAATCTGCAGGCAGCAACGTTTTCTCCCTCTTTCTTTTTTTTTGACCTGAAATTGCCAGAAAAAAAAAGTTTCAGCTGCACTGTAACAATTTGTTTTCGTCTTAATAGTCTTATATAATCAATTAAAGCTCCAATTCTATAAAGTGTATTTCTCATTTTTATCTACCTTTTGCGACAGTCATATTAAGACCAAAAGCAAATATGTTAAATTTAAGAATTATAAAAATTTATCGATAATATTTCTATCCATAGAGCCATATATCATTTAATATGAATTCATGGGTATCACAAACTGATATGTTATGGTTAATCCACAGGATCAGTCCTGATAGTTGAATCAAATTCGATGAAGTGAAAAATCACTACCTGGACACCGGACTCGAACTAAGAACCTTAGGCTTTGCATGCTAATGTGCGATTCCTTTGTCCAGATTGTCATTTTTCACTTGAATATACCATTTAAGAATTTTTTTTTTTAAACAATTTTTGGCTTAAAAAAATAATTTCATCCACCTACTTATAATGATGATGATGATGATAATAGTAGTAATAATATTTTTTAATTTTACAAAACTCAAATCAATTTATTTAGAACAATTCCAGGGTCTTTACCTAGAGGCCACCTGCCAATTTGCTAACCACGCTTGTAAAACTCAATCTCCTGGATCCAACTTGACACCGAACTCCCTTTAGGCTCTTTTCCATGGAAACACACCATCTTCAAAACTTCCATCATCCACCAGTTGACGTTTTTTCCAGAACATAACCAACATCACCTCTCCTATAACACTGCAGCTTTGAAAATATAATATACCAGATGGAACGTATCCAATTCCAGGCTCAATATGTAGGACTTGATAACTACAATTCTTCACCATAAATTAAGGATAGGCCCTCGGATCCTTAAGGATATTTTAGATTCAAGAAAATTTCAGATTCGAGACTCAAATGCTTAAAAAAAAAATTGTTTTAAATTGTTCAAATGAATTTGGTTCTAGAGCTCTTAACACTGATTATAATATTGGTGGTTCATAACCAATTATAAAAATAGGATGAACTTAACAACCAGGCCCCAGGCTAGTAATTTAACACTTAACTGATTGTATGAATTTTTTATAAGAAAGAATGCTAATATTTAATTTTATTATATTTGTAAGAAGGTATAGGAAAGTTGGATAGAAAGAAACATATAAAAAGAACGAACAAAATATGTCGTTTACAATGGAAAGAAGAACACAGCTCACACTTTAGATTGCTGCCATTGGACAAACAGGTAATGGTTGCTTCATAAAGAAAATTGATTGTCACCGTCCAATCCCCAACCTAGGATTAATTCTATCAGAACTCATCAGGGAGGAGTGTGAAACGCACAATGCAACTTCCTAAAAGAGGAAACCAAAAACAAAACACAAACGGGAGAAAATGGAAAATTGTAAAGAATGATGGTTTCCTCTTTTAGGAAGTTGCGTTGGGCGTTTCACACTCCTCTCTGATATGTTTCGATAGAATGAAACCTAAGTCGGGGGATTGGGCAGTGAAGATCGATTTTCTTTAAGAGGCAACCATTACCTCTTTGTCCAATGGCAGCAATGTAAAGTGTGATCTGTGTTGTTCTTTCCATTGTAAATGACATATTGTGTTAATTCCTTTTATGTGTTTCTATGAGGTTTTCCTTATAGAAAAATGTTAATATTTAGTTATTTGTATTTGCTATTATTCTACTATAGATATTTCCTATTATGATAATAATTTTTTCCAAGGTTCAGGATTTGAAGATAAATTGAAGGTACAAATTCGTAAAATAGTGGATTCGACCCAACTTTACCAGAAATATAATTTAAATATAAAATATGTTAGTTATTTGTTTTCCATTGTTATAATTTTGTACTAATATGTGGCTTCTGTTAACGCTATAAGTTAGCAAGCTTACTTTGTTTGATTCCATTATGGTGTAGTTTATAAGATAAGGTCATAGTGGAATTAACCAAGGTAAGATACGATTGCATATTTTGTACATTATAATTGATGTCCACATGTTCAAAATATATTAAAATAATAAAATGGTTTATTAGCTTAGGACAAAATATAATTCGCATGTTTGCAATAAAAATAATACATAAATTAAACTACAGTTCTCAACTGACGAGTGTGACAGAAGATCAATTCTTGAAACATGCCCTGCGTTGGGGCTGCCAATTAGCACATATGGGAAGTGAGGACTGGATTTGGCCCTTGTTCCTGTATGGGGCCCGCCTTCTTTGGAGGGTTGTCGGAAACCGGGCTGTCACAGTGAAAGTGGTAGCTCCAGCCCAGGGTGGACCTACTTACGTACCTCAAAAGATCAAGCTCATGATGAGGTCAGTTCTTTATATTTAATAAAATCGACACAAATTAGAACTTGTATGCATATGGGTGAGTTTATGTGATACTGTGTGTTTTTGATCTGTCTTTATCCTCGACACATGTATTTGGGATTGAACCAAGGCCTAGCTCCTTTATCTTAAAGTCAGGAACAATAAGTTGGAAGCCATTTCTTGAACGATAATGCCATTGTAATATTTATTGATGTGATATGTTTTGAGATTTTTTTTGTAGGTTGAAGGTTATGTCTGTTGACAGCCAGGGCCATGTTACATACAGCCGCTGCTCTGATATAATGACCTACACCATCCCTTCACAAGGCGTGAGTTGAACTAATTTGCTGCATGCAGCTGAAATTGATAAATACTGAGCCTTTTAAAATAAGTTTGTGTTTTAACAATAATAACCATTTTATTGCCACGGCTATAATAGAATTGGCTGTGAAGAGTGCCGTGACTTTTTAATCATTTTTGTAAAGTGTTATTTATAAATCAATTTTTCAGATTGTTTTATCATTTTTTTCTGCATATTGTGTTCTATAATAGAAGAGAATGTTCTCGTTCTAGTGAAATAATAACACTCTTGCCTTAGGGATCGAGTAACACCAGAACTAGCGCAAATCTTAAAAGCCAATCAAATTGGTTAGTGGAACTAAAAGGATTTGAAATTTGAGTATATGTAACCTATGTTAATGGTCTAAGGCATCACTCTCGCAATATACCGGGTTGCCGGTGACGGGAGATGGTGTTTGAATCCTGGTAAGGTCTACTGAGGGTGGGTTTCTCATAGTGATTTTCCACTCTTTCTTTTACCAAAGCAGGTACACTTATTCTAAATTCAACCTTCACCATCCCAATATACTGATGTCTGCACACTACTCTCTCTCTCTCTCGGGTTCTTTCTCTCCCTCCCAACCTCTTTTCCTTGCCCTAACTGTACATTTTATAATCGACCATTACTTTTTCGATCCATTACTATTTCCAGCTTGTGGCTTAGGTCAGTTGTTTATTCAAGCTTTATATTTTCCACTACCGACCTGTCATAGCTTTATATGCCATATTATCTTATTTAAGACTAGGACAGGCAAAACATCCATTCCCTGGACGTTAATTTATCAATGTGAAAGGGTAAACCCATACTTTCACCAATTATAAATTTTCGGCCATGCCGGGAATAAAACCCAGGACTCAGTGGGCACACATGCTATCGACTAAGCTTGGGTGTCAGGCTTTTATAATTAACCTAACATACTAAAGCAGTGATAATATTAATAAACAAACTATCACCAAAATCACAATAGAGTAAACATAAACAGCACATCATACTCATAATCGTCAAATTCATTAAGATCTTGGCTTGGTGCACAAAAATTTGTATATTTAATAAGATGTCTATTTTATGAACACTTTATGAAGATGGTTCTATGCTGTGTACAGCAGAAGGTTCAAAACAGTTGTCACTGAAGATTAAGCTCCTATCAAAAAAGGAAAAGGTAGTAAATATAAAGAAGATATAATTTTGTCAATAAAATATATATTTTCATATATTTAAATTTCTTCTAACATTTTGGTCACATTCAAATATTATTTGAAAGTACTTGATATATTATTAGCTAGTTCAAAAGACTTAAAAGATCGACTTTCAGTGGTGATGCTATTTCCTTACACTATTGACTGAAAATTGCCGTGAGCCTGACCATTTGCCGACACCTTTGCTATTGTATTAGGAATGAGGAAAGTTGTATTTAGAGGAAGTGTATCTCCATTTGTGTGGAGGGAGAGTGGAAAAACATTTAGGAAAAAACACCCTCATTAAACTGACCAGGATTCAAACCCCGAGCTCCTCGTCATTGGCAGTCTAGTTTATTGTGAGAGTGATGCCTTTGCATTCCTTGAGGCAGGTTTGAACTAGTTGGGATGGAATTGAGAATCACAACACTTCTTAGAACTATGGCCAGTTTCATAGTGAGCCTTAGCATGCCTTTAGTGCATTGCAAAACTAAATAGTGGACAGCACCTACCTGGACCAGAATGGAATGTTCGGTGTCATCCTGTATTTGGTATCGACTCTGACTTAAAAGTGTGGTAAATCTGACTATGAAACTGACACTTATACAGGGGTGGTGTTTAGATTTTCTATCTTTCCAACATGTAAGATTATTCAGTATGTGATAATGGTAAAGCTCCTATCATTCTAGATGATATTGTGATGGTGGAGGGACTGATAGTACTAACCAAAACTTAGTAGCTGTATTAATACCTCGTACACATTTGAATGTCAAAACTTGGTTTAACCTATTGTGTGGCCTAATTGTAATTCATTAATTAGGATTGTGTCTATATGGTACAACGGATAAATTAATAATATAACTTATAGCTGTGGAGGGGTGATTTGAACCCTGAAGGTTATTGAATATATATCCAAGATTTAAGATAAAAAGAATTGTTTAGATTTTTAGTAATAATTTGCTTTAGAGAGTTTCTTCTTATTGGTGATTTGGCCTAAGATGATCACAGAACAAACTTAATCAGGGCTAAAAACATTATTATTATTTAGCACCACGTCTTATTACCCGTTTGGGTTATACGCTTTAAGTACTAATTACGCTAATGGATTAGGAATTAGGAAGGTTGAATTAGAGTAAGTGAACCCGCATTTGCGTGGAGGAAGAGTAGAAAAACATTTAGAAAAAACCACCCCAGTTCACCTGACTGAGATTCGAACCTCGATCTCCCCATCCTCAGCAGTAGAGCTCAACACGACTAGCGCGTTAGCCAACTATGCCACCGAGGCGGGTACCAAAAACATTAATTTACCAATAAACTGAATGTATAATCTTCCTAAACACTAAAACCATTAACTTAATTAATACACGAGCATATAACCTGAACAAGTAGTAAGAAACAATGATAAATAAAAAAGTTTATTCGAGATATGTAGGTAAAATTAATATCTTTACAAGGTACTAACTAACATCTTGTGCACGCTTGTATCCAAGCACAAGTAACAGCGGTACATTTATCATGCATAGATGGTTGTTTGGAATGTGGAGAGAGCGTCTGACCCTCGCCTAATGCTGCAAGTGCACTTATTGTTGGTCGCTCCCTTGGAGTCTGCCCCCACAAACAACAGTGCTGTTCAATCGGTGCCAAACAACAGGTAATTATCGGAGATGGGTCCATCAAATCTTGGCCAGGATTCGAGTTGCTACCAGAGCTGAGGGTCAAATCTTTAACAGCATATAACAAATTTTACCAACTTATAAAAATTTCATGGTGGCTACAAAACTTTTATAATTAAATTCACTGACTTTTCCAGGTTTTACAACAACATTCAAAAGAAATTGAATTTAAGAAATTAAATGAGGAAGGGTAGAGGAAGATGGAGGCATTTTACTAAATTGATTAGGCCACAGGCTGGAAACAGTTGATGATTATTATTATTTAAATTCATTGACCTTTAGTCATTTTTAATTTAATTACCTGACATCAAAAAAATTCACTGACTTTTTCAGGTTTTCTCTGTGTAGCCACCCTAAATTTACAACTACTAGGTATTTTGACAAAAGGAGTACATTAACTTTTGATCCCCAGGAAAAAAACTATCATTCGTGGTATAACAGTTTGGCATATGTTTGTGAAATTTCTCAATGTTACTATTTTTGTGAATATATTTACTGAATTTTCCTCCAAATGTTGGCATCCTTGGTATTGATTATATTATACATTTTGAAACTGGATATAAAATATAAAGGAATTAGATATTAATATCAGCCCACCAAAATGTTCTAAAAAATTCTCAATGTATTGAAATTTGAAATACTTTATCAAAAACATTAGGTTTACGACAACTCGAACCCATTAGCCAAGCAAGATATCTAGTGCTCTCACACCTATATATTTTAATGTATTTTAAGTATTAATTAAAAATACCTTTGGGAATTAAAAAAAAAACAAATTATTTAGTTCTGTTTTTCATTGGTTATGAAATCTCACTTCTTTTTTTTTTACCTGGAAAGAGGAATAGAAACAAACAAGGGAACGAACATATGGGTTTTTTACAAAAAAAAAAGAAAATACTTCAAATTGCTGCAACTGCACAAAGCAGTAATGGCTGACTCTTGAAGAAAACCAATTGTTACCGCCCACTCTGTTGATCTAGTTTTAATTTTATTGAAACTCATTAAGGGGGACTGAGTGTGAAATGTACAACATAACATCCTAAAATATGATACCAAAAACACAAAAGGGAGTAAAACAAAATGAATTATTGCCTAGTGTCTTGGAAATGGAGAAAAAGAAATAGGCAAAGGATGATGTGACTTTTTTTTATAGGAACTTGTAAAATTAATAAATAAGGGGCAAATACAGGGAATTAACTTGGATTGTATATATTTCACATTAAGGATAACCTCTTTGCACTTTGAGGTACATTTGGTTATATATAGAAGGAGAAACAAAAACGAGGGATAGAAACACAAAAAAGGGAACAAACATTTGACACATTATGACTATT
This sequence comes from Timema shepardi, assembly GCA_902151425.1. Taxonomy (NCBI): domain Eukaryota; kingdom Metazoa; phylum Arthropoda; class Insecta; order Phasmatodea; family Timematidae; genus Timema; species Timema shepardi. The sequence continues at coordinate 294,340 of CABFVX010000067.1, forward strand.
ACAATAAAAAGAAAACATACTACCTGTAATGCTTTACAACCTTTTTATCGCCTAAACATTACTATGCCCCCAAAAACTAATTTGTATTTCCTTGCAGGTCACTTCCATCAGGAGACCACTAGATTAGTTTCAAGAGATTTTATATGAACAAACTATATCAAGTGACGTTAATAATCTGACATTAAAATGTATACAAGTTGTTAATGTACAATAATATCAATCGTTAATTTAAAGCTAGGATTTAGTTTAGAATTGTATTTTACTAATTTTATAAAATAATATATTAATGTTAGTTTTGCTAAAGTTTTAATAAAAAGACACTTTTTGTTTACATATATAAATAATTTTTATAATTTTGTGCAGGGACGTGCGAGAGTTGAAAATATATTGAAAATTCGAGAAAAAAATAATCCTGATCTTGTCTCGAAAGTTAAAAAATGAATCTTGAAAATTTGAGAAGTAAAAAAAAAAGCTTATAATGGCCCAAAAATTAAAAAACCAAACCGGGAATTTATTATTTCCAATAATACCATAGTAACCCAAAAAGAGGCTGGGAAAAAATTGCCAGAATATTTATTTCTATGGGCAAGCTCAAGTAATTCAAGTGAAACTGCATTGTCATAAAAGACAATTAATTCACAGGATACTTTTGGTCAGGGGGAAAAAAGAGGGAAAATGTAATGGCAATAAAGGGATTTTTACTGCTTGAAATTAATACTGGAATGAATATTTTCACTATATGGTGTGAGTGAGGCAACAAATTATTTTACACAGGGATATTTTGATGCACATACACTATGTTTACTCTGAAAGGTAGAAGTGTTACCTTGATAGATTACACTATAACCCTATCTTATAAACATCATCATCATCATCAACTACTGTTTCCAGCCTGTGGCCAGGTCAATTTAGTAAAATGCTTCCATCTTCCTCTCTCCTTCCACTGTTATTTCTCCTTTGATTTCTTCCATTCTTCTCCTCTCACTTGAACACTTTCTGTTATTTGTTCCTCCCATTTATTTCTTGTCTTCCCTTGTGGTCTTTTTCCTACATACTTCATCTCTCAACATTTTCTTTGGCATCCTCTCTTTTTCCATTCTTATTTTATGCCCATACCATCTCAGTCTTACTTCCTCTACTATCTCATGTACTCCCTGTACCCCTACTCTTTCTTGGATAACTTCATTCATAATCTTGTTTCGCCTCGTTACACCTAACATACTTCTCACAAACTTCATTTCCATGGCCTCCACTTTGCTAGTCTCTCTTACGTTCAATGTCCACGTTTCTGCTACACATGTGACAATAGGTACAAAGTACAATTTCTTACACTCCAAGGGAACTTCTCTTCTCCATAGCAGGTCTTTTACGCACCTTTAGAACAACTCTCTATGCTGTCCTCTTTTTATTAAATCCTCTCTACTTCTTTTCTCCTCAATCACGCTTCTAAGAGTCATCAATTTTTTCAATCCAGTATTTTACTTTGTTTTCTCTAGTATGGGTTTGTTTTGGCCATCGGCTTACTCAGCCTTTCGTGGCCGACACCCGAGTAGCGGGGCTACTGCTTATAGGTCCTCAGGTAGGCCTTCTCTTGGTAGTAACCTTCCTTACCCAACCAAAGCTTTGGGTGCTTATGATGATTTTATAAGATACTATAGTGGAATAATTAAAGGTAGGCTTGCTACCTTACAGGGTAAACAAAGGGCACATCAGTGCATCGAATATTGTCACACTCATAAAGTGGGTAAGCAATGGCGTAAAATACTATTGAGATCAGGATAGTTGATGCATCAAGTATTCTCACGACTGCATAGTGTTAAGAAATGGTATAAGAAATAAGCTACTTATTCTCACGAATGTTTATTTATGTATTTTTGCATTTTGTATCAATTTAGCTAGGGTAACTTAAAATATTTTTAGTAGGGCTGGACTGACTATGACACTTTTAAGTCAGGGTTGATGGGAAAATTCCCTATTTAGAATTTGACTACACACATTTTAAATAATAACTCATTTTAAATGTATTGGTGTACTAGGAATTTAAAAGCATAATGATTTGCATTAATCGGAGGGTAGAAAGAGAAAATGATATGAAAAAGACTTAGGTTAACTTATTTCCATTGATGCAAAAAGTGAATTTATTCTGGAATCATAATCAACTTAAATTAATTTAACAAAACAAATTATTCACTATAATTGAGCTCAAGATGTGAGGGCTGAGATTACAAGTACTTGCAATGCACGCTTACTGGAGCTACAAAATAAAGTGTTAAAAGAAGCTAATATATCTTAGAATTCTTAGGATATGGTAGGAGTTTGCGAAGCTTTAAAAACTTTGACTCAACTTCAAAAATATGTTTGCTTCGACTTTTATTTGTGAGTAAAATTCCAGATCCAACAATTACAAAGCTTCACCAAAAAAATATTTAATGTTTAAACACACATATATGTTTATTTTATTTATTTCATTTTCTGCCGTTATTTCCATCAAAAATTAGTGTTCAGATGAAAAAAAAATCTAAAATAATTATATTTTATGACAATATTATTTTATCATTTAAAGACTACTGTAAGTATAGTATGTTTGAACTATGTAATTTTGTAAATTATATTTAATACTTAAATGTATATAGTTATCAAAGTTAAATAATTGTATCTATCACTAAACTTTTTTTGAAATATTCAAACTTCGAGAATATTTCATATTATTCAACTTTGCTTTTATTGAAAAAGTGAACTTTGCACAGCCCTAAGACGCAGAAAAATAAACTCTACCGGAGAAGTCGCCTGTACACCATACACAAACAATTGAAGTATTAATAGCTGTATTGATGTTGCTTACAATATGATTGCTTAAGAGAATAACTCAAACTTAATTTAACCTGACGGTTATCTCCTGGACAATTCTTACGTCAAGTGATGTCACAACATTAAGTTCATATATTTTAAAATACAAGAACCGTCACATGACTGTAAAGTTAATTATGATTCTAGGATAATTGTGAGAATTTATTATATTAACTTGAGAGCATAACATTTATACTGGACTTCAAACCTTGTTTCTGTCAATTCTAAGTGTAACTAACAATTTTTAATATTTTTATTGCATTTAAAGATAATTACTAAATTAGTTTTGAAATATATTTTTGTTAGCTGATAAGTATCAACATATAAACCAAATATTTATATTCATAAAAATCAATACAATAAAACACTAAACAATCATGAAAATAATATTGATTTTGGTTGTGAACAAACCCTTTACTCCAATCCTTTGCAGAGGAAGGTTTACTCTCTCGCTGACCTTGGAATTTCTCCTACTAAAGGAGCCCTGAATTGGGTTGCTGACTTTTGACAAGCTACTCTAGTTAGATAAACAGTTTGGTTGAAAAGAAGTCGGAAACAAAAATCTGGTAGTCCTCAGCTGATTGGGGGACGTATTAAGTGCATGCGTTTTTGTAGGTTTCTGGAAATCAAATTCGACTCCTCTTAACTCAACATTTAATTGGGCTATATGAACCACCAGGATTAGTGTTTAACTTCCCCACAAAATATATGTATGCGCAAGTTTAGGCAAGCCCTGCTCATGATTGTATCTGTGTGTCTAGAATTCCTTGTTAAAACACGTCAAGGGGCTAATAGTTTATTTTTATTTCACATGTTTTGATTATTTTTTTCTTCATACTCACTTGACCAAAATCATATTTTATTTAAAATTTTAGGCATTAAAATCTGATCAAAATATATTAAATGGATAAAAAGATCGAAAGGATGCATGCGTGGACACACAAATAAGATTAGATTTATCTTTTGTCTCTGGTAATTAAAACAACTTAATGTTTATTTTATAAAATACATATTTTAGAAATTCATCTTTCTTTATATAACACACCCACCTATCTGCTTTAGTGGCCACATGGCCTAAGGTGTTAATCTCATAGTAGACTAGACTGCCGATGACAGGGAAATTCTGGTTCAATCCTAGTTGGGTGTACTGAGAGTGGTTTTTTTTCTAAATGGTGTGGGAAGTAAGATGCAATGCTAAAATAAACTTGTATCAAAAAAATAATGTAAATGTTAAATTAAAATAGCCAAATAAACAATCAGTGAATATAAATTATTTATTGTGCCATATATTAAAAATTACAAGTGTAAAATGTTAATTTATGCAAACATTTAAGTAACTTTTAAATAAATATTTGTAAATAAAGTAAATGATAAAATATAAGCATGTAAATGTATGTAGCATGTCTAGGAAAAAGACCACAAAAGAGACTAAGAAATAAATGGGAGGAGTAGATAACAGAAAGCGTGCAAGTGAGTGGAGAAGAATGGTAAAAGAACAGAGGAAGATGGAGCCACAGACTGGCCACAAAAGAAGAAGAAGATGATGATGATGATGATGACGCATATGATAACTTAATAGTAATGAACTTAAAACATAATTTTTACCATTATAATATATGAGATAATTTTATCATACACAAGTATACTGAATATTTAAAAAAAAATTAAATATATTAGTTATAAGCCACTGTTATTTGAATTCCAAACTTTGTCCAACTAGTCTGTGGGATTTTGAATGACAATCAAGATGAACTCCTTATCTGTCAACAAAAGAAGTTAAATACATTAGTTTCATTTTAGATAATACATAATTACTGTAGTGATACACAAAAGTTATTTTTCTCAAACAACACACAATTCCTTTAGTAAATAGTGTTGAAGTTGGATTGAATAAACTCTTTAAACTTAAGGCATATTTTTTCCGCATCGAAGGATATTCTTTGAAAAGGCTACCCTCTATAGGCACCAATTGCTGTCATTTCAAAACTAGTACAACACAGATCAGAATCTTTCGTATGGATAAAAGTGGTTTAGTATCGTTCTTTCCAAATTGAGTGGCACTTGTAGTTGAACCCCCTTTAAACCTATTATATATCTTGAGAAAATACATCATTCGGAAAAATTATGTGTTAGATAAGGTTTGATTTTATGAATTTTTTATTAAAAGGGGGATTGAGGTGCATTTAAAACAGACAAAAATGTATTTTAACTGTAATTTTAATTCAACCTAAAATAAACTCAATGACAAAGCTATTATAAATAAAATAGTATTGTCTTATTAAGGATAACCTGTTTTCAATAATTAAGGTACATTTTGTTATGCATTGAAGAAGGAATTATATATACGATAGAAACCAATTCATGCGGAATACCTTATTGACTAACTAGATTTATCAGCCCACAAACGATTATAAAATCTAAAACAAAAATATGTTTTTGATTGTTTAAGAAGTTGTAAGCCTTATTCTGTATTTGTTTGTAGCAAAAATTCACATCTTAGTCTTCATACTGTAAATAAATGTGTTGTTTCTAGAACATATTGCATATTTCTAATTCCCTAACAGTAAAAAAATTCAAAAATTACAGATTATTTGTAATTCAATCCCGATTGGACCTGGTCCCTAAAAAATTGGATCGACGCGTTTCTAGTGTATAAATGTTCCTTATATGTAGCTGATTATATACACACCTGGAGCAACCATTATCTCATGTTTCTTGGAACGGATGCGAAGAAAGGTGAGGTCATTAGTTGGGTCTAAATCCCTGACAACGCTACGTGCTCTATCAGAAAGTTGGCTAATCAGCCCGGAATATTGTGTGGTGGTTGTGTTGTCCATCGTAGTTTTGATTGCAATACCTACAATACAACAGCATTGATGTATATAGGCCTACATATGATTTTTTTTTAATTTAAATAATTTCTATAGACATTGTTTTAATAGAAATGTATAAAAACACTCCTAGTTTACCAAATAGTTTTGGACAAATTGAAATTAGGTTAACCCCCTGAATATGAAATGTGTGTGGGGTGTGTATGGATATATATATATATATATACACACACACACACACACATACAGGGATTAATACTCGACACCCTGGATATAGATTATATAATATATTTAGGGGGTCAACATATATGTATACACACACCTAAACGCTGTTCCCTTACAGGGTAGGCAAAAAAACTGTACATATAGCTCAAAAACCAACATCAATGTATTTAATCCATCACTAACTTTCTCCACACTACCCTATCCTTGCATACGCCCTTTACTTTGACAAAATCCAAACACAAAGTCATGCATGCTCTTTTATTCTTTTCAGACTTTAAAGTTTTTTCTTTTTTACAATTTGTCTACCACATTCAGCAAAATCTTACATGGCCTATACCTTTATTTTGATCTACACACTCAATTTACATGCCCAAACCAACGTAACACGCTTCTTTCACAGTGACCCATTCATTAACGTACTCTGTTGTCCATACGAGTTTTTCCACGCACATTTCTTAGCTATCTCATTCCAAGCACACTCACCTTGCTCTTGTATTTCTCCATACATACCCACGCTTCACATACATAAAACAATGTTGGCCTGTAACATACTTTTATATACTGCCATTTTTTCCTCTTTCATTACTTCTTACTCTTTGCAATAGTACACATACACCCAACAACTCTCTAAGATGCATTCACCTGTCTGTCAATTTCACCATTTATCTTACAATTTTTACAGATTATTCTGCCCAGAAACACAAAATCATTCACTTTTCTCAACAGTTTTACATTTATACTAAGCCGACAATCATTGCCTGATCCGTCATCAAAAGCTATCACCTTAGTTTTAGAGACATTTTTACAAAGATCCATTCTTCCTGTTGCCACATTCAAATGATTTAATGCATTCTACAAGAGTAACTTTAATGTTCAGCCATTACTGCAGCATCATATGTATATAACAGCACTCTCACATTCACATAGTTCATGTGTGCACAGATCCTACAGAAATTGACTTCCAACCAAATTAAATGTCGAGCCGACAAGGTTACAGTGATATCACTTAACAGAAGTAAGCGACCTCAAATCTCAATAATGATTGGCAACACCAAGGTAAGGGAATCATTAAAAAAATTATTGGAAATGTAGGGATTTATAAATTTTTTAAATTATTTATTAAGCATTCAATTTATTTAATGTTTATTTATTTTGTTAGCTGTCACAAAGAGAAATAAGATTAGGAATGAAGTTATCTGGGAAGTGTGGGGCTACAAGGAGTACATGAGATGGTAGAGGAAGCAAGACTGAGATGGTACAGGCATGAAATGAGAATGGAAAAAGAGAGGATGTCAAAGAAAATGTTGGAAATGAAGTATGTAGGAAATAGACCGCAAGGGAAGCCTAGAAAGAGATGGGAGGAGCAGATAACATGTGCAAGTGAGAGGAGAAGAAGAAGGCATTTAACTAGGCTGACCAGGTCAAAGCCTGAAAACGGTTGATGATTTATTTTGATAGCAAAATTCTTTGCTAATTATCACTAAGATTGAGTCCGTGGAACCTCAATGGACACGAGACAACTGATTAATAGGAATAAATAGCATAGTGTACTTGAGAGGAGTTACTAAATAAACTTCCTAAAGCTTTGTGTGTACTTATTAAAACATTTGGTATAAATATTTTATTCTGTTTGAATGAACATTTTTCTTCACCTTCGTTATTGACAACAATGGTTCCAACCACCCCCTTGTGGGACTGGATCCTCTTCATAGTCTCCTCAATCTCGCTTGCCTGAAAACATTTAGTTAATATAGAATTAACTTCAAGTAATGAACAATACATCACCCAGACTTCATTCATGTTTACTTCAAACACAATGGCCTGTCTTGATTTGAACTATTATCTAAAATAAATATTTGCTATCTCATAAATTATTAGAAAAAAGTTAAATAAAATGTTTAGGTTTCATTCATCAGATCAAGCCACGTTAACATAGCCTAATGTCTACCTATTATAGTCCTTTCCGAGTAATTGACAATTGCCATTTTTTCTAAACAATATTTAATTTGATATCAAATATTATGTGAAGCAATAATTTCTTTAAATTTGTTAAGTAAAATTCGGTGAAAGAAATTGTTTTCAGCAGGTCAATAACCACACTAAACATTTCCATAATTCTACTTTCAACATATTGTTTTAAACAAGTTCCTATATTTAAAGGAGAGTTATAGGAATTTCTTTTAAAAAAAGGTACCAGAAAATAAAAATATTACAATGCAACATCCACATGGACGCAAGACTGAGATGGTATGGGCATGTAATAAGGATGGAGGAGAGGATGCCAGAGAAAATTTTGCAAATGAAGTATGTAGGAAAAAGACCACAAGAGAGGCCAAGAATCAGATGGGAGAAATAGCTAACAGGTGTGTGAGGAGTAAACTGGAAGCAATTAAAGGAGGAAGAATGGTGGAATAGATAAAGATGGAGGCATTTGATTGTAGCGGACCTCTATGGTTCCACAATTCGTCTCTACCTTGCACATTTTCTGTTATCTGCTCCTCTCATATCTTTCTTGCCGTCCCTTGCGGTCTTTTTCCTACATACAAATCTTAAGAACTTCTTTATGATCCGTAGTCATCTGGCATTTGAGGTCTCCTGTTGTTTGCATACGTGCCTTTGCTTTCTGGTACATGAGGTCATATCTGCTTTTTCTTTGCAGTTCAATAATGACATTGCATTTCTTCTGTTTCTTTTGTCTACACCTTTGCTTTCTGGTACATGAGGTCATACCTACGTTTTCTTTGCAGTTCGATAATGACATTGCATTTCTTCTCTAGTCTTTCCTCGCTTTGTCTCTCTCCTTAACTAGTTGTCTAACCTCATATATTCTTTGATGAAGTTGTTCTATTTTCTGAAGCATTTCTGTTGCTACCCATGGGCTTTCATGTAGTCCTCTTCACTTTTCCAGCATTGTCACTTGGAACCTTAGAGAAAATATTTTTAAAACCATCCCCCTTCCCTTCTGAACTTATAATTTCTTTTTATCGCCTCACTTAACTTTTGCTCTATTAAATTTCTCACATTGTCCCTAAGTTATAGCCTATTTTTCTATGTTCCAAGTTTTCTCTTGCAAGTCTTCTGCCCTAGGACTCTGCAACATAACTTGTTTTCTACAGCCCAGGGGATCACATGTGGGTGTGACTATTGAATGGGACCTCCTTGACTCAAATAACATATCAGCACCCTTGGTCTGAGCAACTTTGTTATTGTGTCCCATTGGAGCTACTAATGAGCTGTGGACACCATAAGAATGCCCATGCAGATTTGAAAAACTCGACTTTTAACCACAAGCTACATAAAAAGATAAATTGCTTAGCTATTTTTTTCACGAATCTGAGCTTTGTTACAAGTTGATTGGGGCCAAATAAGTTGATTTGGGTCGATCAATAAATTTGATAATTGCAGCTGGGGCTCGTGTTAAAAATGTTATTAAATTATCACTTTGTCTGACTACCCGTTCGAGCTATACGCACTTAAGCTAATATGTAATGGTAGGTTAATTGTGAGATGAAATGGAGGATCTACAGTTTAACGTGGGATCCGAACCACGGTGGAGGCCTGGTACTCCACACATTCAAAAGTTGTGATTAATACACGTCTTGTCAGAGGTGAAGGAAGGGTTTGGTGTTCAGATAAATCTGTGCCGGAGCCGAGGATTGAACCACGGGCCCCCAACACAGAAGTCTGACACCTTATCCCTAGACCGCTAGGTCATCTCTCGTGTTAAAATTTTCAGTTATTATTAATATTAACAAAGAATAAAATAATAATTCACGCTTGATGTGTGTTTGGGTATGGCATTTATAATGGTGTAAGTACTAATTTTTAAAAAATGAATAGCTATTTAATGACTTAATAAAAGGAGTAGAAATGAGTATATAGTTTGGAGGAAATGTACTCAAATTATAGTAGAGAAATGACAAAATTTTACAACTAAATCATTCTGATAAATTTAGCTTATTTAGAAAGGTTTCTAATATTAAGATTAGAATGAAACTAAATTGGATAGCTTACTAACCATTTTGAATAAATGTGTGTATTTATGAAAGTATTTCAAGTCATAAATATGAAACAATAATTTGTTGAACGAAGTATCTTTATTTAACTTGACATTAGTCAGACGTAAAACACATGAATCAAACCATTAAAATAGATAAACAAGTTTACAACAATTCTCACGATGTAGATATTAAATCGAACACTATAGATCGATAATCTTTTAGTTGATGTAAAAATAGACTTATTAACTCTAGACTAGCCCAGTATCAACCAAAGTTACTCATATAATATAAATAATGATATTTATAAAATTGGGAAATTAATATTAATTAGAAAATAGAGTAATTTGTTTTGAATTTATTTATTATGTTGGGACGATATATATTAGTTTTACAAACCATTTGAATTTATTATATAAAAATAAGATTATTTAATCAATTAAAGATTAAAAAACTTATTAACACGTAATTGATTTAAGCTTTATTATATTGAAATAATATCTATTAAATTAAAATATCTTGAAAAAATCATATAATATTTTTTTACAATGGTCAAACTACACACGGACTTGAACTATGATTGAAGGGCATTGTCCTACTTAAGCGATTAAACGTAAGCGACGTGGTGTGGATAAACGAAGGGGGTGGGTCATAGTTATATTGTTTTGCGAGTGAAAATAATAAAATCAAGTGGAAAATATTAAAGTAAAAATTAATTATGTTGTAAAAAAATATATATGTTGTATAAGATAAGGGAGTATATAAGGATAGATAAGTGTGGAGAACGTTAGTGAGGATGGATCAAGTATGGATTTTCTTAGCTTTACTAATATTTTATTGCCTGCCCCATAAGGGAATAGCGTTGTTATTATATATATAAACAAACATATATATAAACAAATATATATTATTAAATTTTGCAATTTGATTTACGCCAATTTATTTGGAAGTAGGTCTACCCCAAAATTAATGACAATAATAAAATCAGAGCTAAATAAAATTTGACTTAAAAGTACAGGCACAGTTTAATTAACATTGTTTCAAGTGAGCTTATTTATTAACTATCTTTAACTAATCGTTTGGGGCAAAGTAGTTAGGCCAATTTATATGAATAAAAACTATCAATATACGTAAAATTTTAATCTTTAAATTTAATTATAAGCCTTTATATATTTATTATTCATATTGAATTGTATGCTATGCATTTTTAATTTAATTTGATATATATGTGATGTTATAAATATAAATTTAGCCATACGCAATGGGCTGAATATGTGAAACACTAATATAAAGGTAATTTCATACCATACACACACTCATTTTTTGGGGAGGGATTATCATGTTTTAGCTAGGTCTGTTGGTATTCAACATAATAGTTCGCTAAATTCACACAATTTCGCGCGACTTTCTCTTAACAAATCGTGAATTTATTAAATTGAATTTATTCATTGGTTCTTTACTTTTACATTTTACATATTTTTACATTCGTACTCACAACAATAATTAATAAATGTGAACGTTAAGACTTTGTGTAATGTTCATGTTAAATCTTTTGCTCACAAATTTGGTTATGTTCGCTAAGGGTAAATTGCCGGACACATTTTAAAATAATCGGGTCTTAAGGATCCACGCTACTTCTAATTATGGAACTAACGAATGACAATATTAAAACACTGTCGGAGTATCTCCGTCAGACGTTAAGTCCAGAGTTGAACATTAGAAGACCAGGTAATTTTACTACTTTTTTTGTTTGTTAATGAGGCATTTCTTATCCATTGATTAAATATTAGGTTAATTTGCATTAATTTGACAGGTAATTTCTCACTAAAGTTAGTTAAAATCTCATGAAATAATAATGGGGAAAAAAACTATTCTATAAAGCTATCTCAGTAGAATTAATTTATTTAGAAGTAGATAAAAATCTGGTACCGGCTTGCTAGGTTTGTTGTAGCGTCATATATCTTGTAATCTAACTTAAGACTCAGGCAGGCACAACATCCAGTCCCCGGCCATTAATTCATCATTGTGAAAGTGTAAACACACATTTCATACATTTTTCGGCCATGCTGGGAATCGAACCCGGGACACTTAGCTCAGTGGACAGACACGTTACCAACTGAACTAGGATGTCAGATTTATAGTTGGTTAAAACTATTAAATTTATTATAAGCCTATATATGACATAGACAAAATTAATGAATCTTGTCCACGATGCACGTGTTCCTAAATTTGACTCATAATACATATAGCGATAATACCCTCAGTTTGTCATTTGCCTGTTGAAACACGACATAAGAACTTACAGCCACATGTACTAAAATAATTACTTAAGTTACACCAATTTTACCATTTCCAGCGGAGCAGTTCTTGGAGTCCGTGGAGCTGAGCAAAAACTATGCACTACTTCTGCTCCATCTAGTGGACAAACCAGAAGTAGAGCTGACCATCAAAATCGCTGGAGCCGTTGCCTTTAAGAACTTCATCAAGCGCAACTGGCCAGTGGTGAGTTATTATCAAGTTCAATGTACAAATACTCATGGGCTTAATATTTCTAGTGTGATGTTGGTATTTTTAATAAACTTTAAATGCAACAAGCTCTTAACTCTAAATCTTATGCAACCTGGCCCATTAGGTTAAGGAGAGACAGGGTGCTCCACTAATGGGAAACACAAAGATGGAAGGAAGAGGTAAATAACAAACTTGAAAGGAACAAAGTGTGGTCCTTTACCGCAAAATTTGTTATCCTTTAAGGATGTGTTCAAACTATATGGTGTCCCATTTTAATCGAAACTCACTCCACTATATGTAGAGCTTTTGAACTCAAATGTTGCCCTAAAACAGACCATTCTTTTAATAGTGAGTTATTTTAGTTGAACAGAAACAAGCACATTAGTAACTTTAATAGCACTTCACATATCCAGTTTGATAGCCACAAGGTCTAACACACTACTCTCGCGGTAGACTAGATTTCCAATGACAGGGAGTTAAAAGGTTTGAATCTGGGTCGGGTGTACTGAGGATGGTTTTTCTAAAATGGTTTTCCACTTCCTCCATGCAAATGCGGGTATACTTTCTATAAATATAACCTTACTAAAATCTAAAACAATTATTGTTACTAGTACATAAGCATATTACCCAAATGGGTAGTAAGAGGGGGTGCTAAAACACTAACTCTTCACACAAACATGAAACACAAACCTTAACAAACATAGAAAAAAACTGACAATGTTCACACCACAAGAAGCCACTATGTTGGAAACTGCTTGTAATTGTTCACCAGCCACCCAAGTCTTATCAGGTAGTCTTCTGCTTCTCTTGGCTTTGAGTCTCAACTGAAATGGGTTCTACTATTAATTACTAGTTGATCACTGGTTTTGATTGGTCATTTGAAGTAAGTACCCCAGCTATTATGTGTTAATCTTTCTTAATAGCCTAGATAGGCTATAGTTAGGCTAACTTTATTTAACTCCTTGGTAAAAATGTATTTGCAGATTTATTACTTATTCCTCAGAGGAAATAATTGTGATAAACAGCAATACATTTCACACAGGGTTTAAATGTGACCTAAGCAAGGTTCATTATAACTACAATTATAGATGGTTTACTTATTTCATTTTTGTAAAATCTTAATACAAAAAATAAAAGACATTGAAAAACCTATTTTGTATTTGTAATTTGTTACTATACACGACAGACGGAAGATGGCACTAACAGGATTCATCTTGAGGACAGAGAACTAGTCAAGAAGTTGATTGTGAACTTGATGCTTCACTCCCCAGAAGCAATACAAAAACAGCTGAGTGATGCAGTGTCTATCATTGGCCGCTACGACTTTCCCAACAAGTGGCCCGATTTAATCTCTGAGATGGTCGAAAAGTTTGGCACAGGTGAGTTAAGGCTTCTGATGATCCTCATTGTGAACAATTTTTGGAAGAAAATGGTTGAAACCCACATTTTTGTTATACAATTTACACACAACTAATCAAACATTAGGTTAAGTTAGTAAACTTGTAAACAAACACAAGGCCATTGTCAAATCTAATCTTTTGAAACTCATAAAACATAATTTTTTCTTTTGAACTTTGGACCAAAGGCACCTCTGGATTTGGTTTTTAATCCATCCTTGGTCCTCCAGTTTGGAACCAGGCATGTATAAAATTTAAAACAGATAACTTCAGACCCGTTTCAGTGGCTGAATGGTCTCAGGCATCACACTCGTGTTAGAGTGGCCTGCTGACGACGGTGAAATCTGGGCTCAAATTCTGGTCGGATCTACTGAAGGTGGTTTTCCATAAATGGTTTCTCACTCTCCTTCCACACAAATACTGATTGAATACCTCTCAAATCCACTTGTTTTTGAAGCTTTGAACACCCTTAGTAGTAAGTTGTCATTATTCTTGATTAATATATTTATAAATATATATATTGTGTGTTTATACAGGTGACTTCCATGTGATCAATGGCATCCTGCACACAGCTCATTCTTTGTTCAAGCGCTACAGACACGAGTTTAAGTCCCAAGAGCTTTGGACAGAGATTAAGTTTGTGCTGGACAAGTTTGCTAAACCCCTCACTGAACTTTTCCAGGTGATTTATTCACTAACACTCTCTTGTCTTTGTATAGGCCCAACCCAGCCACAGCCAAGAATGTGGTTGTCGCTTTCGCTTGTTAAGTGTCTGCTGTGTATTAGCCTAGCTGAAAATATAATTTGGGGGAAAATTAATAATGCTAATGATTCAAGCCTAACTCAATATGATTGACTATTTTGATTTTTTTTTAGTTTGTACTACCTATGTTGTTCAAAAATGAATTTTAGGTTGAAAAAAATCACCAATTTTAATATATTTTAATAATACTGTTACTTCATAAACTGACAAGACATCTTGTGAATGTGAGGAATGCCAGGTCTCCACCGTGGTTCGGATTCCACGTTAAACTGTAGGTCCTTCATTTCATCTCACAATCACCCTACCATTACACATTAGCGTAAGTGCGTATAACCCGAACGGGTAGTAAGACGCGGTGCTAATAATAATAATAATAATAATACTTCATAAAATAAATACATATCTTAAATAAACAATATATTACAAAAAGATGAGAAATATGTAAACAAAATACATGCTTGTCAACCGTTCCTGTGTCCACGTGGTCTAACGCGCTACTCTCATATTGGACTAGGCTGCCGAAGATGGGAGACCAGAGTTTGATCCTGGTGGGGTGCACTGAGGGCGGTTTTCCCAAATAGTTTTCCACTCTACCTCCATGCAAATGCAGCTGCACTTCCTCTCACTTTTCCCTAATTCCTAAACCATTAGTGTGATTAGTATATAGGCGTACAACCCGAATACATAGTAAGACGCATTGCTAAAAATAAAAATATTTGTCAATCACTTTTAACATTGAAAATACCCGCCTCGGTGGCATAGTTGGCTAATACGCTTGTCGTGTTGAGCTCGACTGCTGAGGACGGGGAGATCGAGGTTCGAATCTCGGTCGGGTGAACTGGGGGTGGTTTTTCCTATATGATTTTCCACTCTTCTTTCCACGCAAATGTGGGTTCACTTCTTCTAATTCAACCCACCCAATTCCTAATCCATTAGCGTAATTAGTACTTAAAGCGTAAAAGACGAACGGGTAGTAAGACGCGGTGCTAAATATTGACATTGAAAATGTGTACTCTAAATACCAGGACAAGAACATTTTTTCTCAATTATTAATTTATGTGCATTGGTATAATTTAGTGATAATGTTTGTTCAGGCAACCATGAACCTTGCGACGACCCATGCCAACAACCCTGATGCTCTCAAAGTAATATACAGCTCTCTTGTAATCATCTGCAAAGTCTTCTACTCACTCAACTTCCAGGTGAGCTTTTGGTTGGACAACTGCTGGTAGCCCACCACACTTCAAGGGCTCTTTTTCTAGTCGGGTCGACTCCAAATCTCACATTTACCTTTGAATCCCGACTCTTGGATCGTAATCCAAATCTTGGAAAAAATTATAAACATAAGAGGAAATAAAACTATAATAGAATAATAGAAAATACCAATAGTAAACAAATGTTAATATTATTTTTTATAATCCATCCATTTTAACATTCACACATTCAGTTAAGTAATGCATTACTAGGCTCGGGTCTGGTTGTTAGGTTTATTCTTTATTTATAATTGGTTCTAAACCACCACAAAGCAGTGTTAAGAGCTCTAAGACAAATTTCATTTGAAAAATAAAAAATAAAATTTACATTTATATTTTAAAGATTTGAGTCTCGAATTCAAACTTTTCTCAAATCTTGAACATTATTAAGGAGGGCCCATCCCTGTCTTTTTTCAGCTCTATTCCTCAAAGTTACATTAATATTTATTCACAATGATTCTAGCTTGACGGGCGCACCTAGCAAAGAGGTAATTTTAATTGAGACAACAGAAATTTACAAGCTATATTCTCCAACGTCGTCGATGAGACCGCAGCTGATATTAGCCATATATTTTTGAGTATAGGAAAAATTTGTTCTAAAATTAATGCCAATGACTTGTTTCAGCGCTTTTGATACAGTGGAGCAAACTTAAGAGAGATTTATCAACTTAGATACCCACTCACGTGCATGATTATTCATCTTTAGGTTTTATCAGTTCAACCCTTATCTTTATCATGAAGTTAACTTTGAGTTGGTATGGTCATGTAATGATTGAAAAGTAAAGAATACCAAATTGACGAGTGGAAATAAGGAATGTAGTAGAAAGACCAAGAAAGAAATGGAGAGTGCAGATAACACTTGCTAGTGAGAATAAAGGAATGGAAGCAAATAAAGAAGGAAGAAGGTGGAAGGAAAGAGGAAGATGGAGGAATTTTACTAAACTGAGTAGGCCACAGGCTGCAAACAGTTGATGAGAAGGATTATCTTAATGTAATCAAATATAATTTTATATGTTTTTAGGACCTTCCAGAGTTTTTTGAAGACAATATGGCCGTCTGGATGCCACAGTTTCACATTCTGCTAACGGCTGATGTCAAGTGTCTTCATACTGAAGTATGTAATTTTATGTTCTCACAAAAATTATTGTAATTCTTGATGACTGTAATTGCTAAATGTTTTTAAAGCAAATTGAAAACTTATTTTTATAAAATGTTATCTCAACAAACTACTCACAATTCATCTCTTATTTTGAAACAATTGATCTGAGTGTTTTATATATTTTAAACGCATCTTAAATATTCAATCCTAATGTTGGTTAGTATTTGTAAGTTTAATGTAGCTAAGTTTTTTCCCTTTGATTAGAAAAAACTGTTAGTGTAATCTGTTGTAGGATGACGACGAGCCAGGTTTATTGGAGAAGTTGAAAGCGCAAGTGTGTGAGAACGTCGCCCTGTACGCTCAAAAGTATGACGAGGAGTTTCAACCTTACCTTCCTAATTTTGTGACGGCGGCCTGGAACCTGCTTATATCCACTGGGAAACAATCCAAGTACGACTTGGTGAGTGGAGTACAGTTGGCTTATCCACCAATATTACACCATAACTGAGAAGTTCCATGTTCAAATACACAAGGCTGCTACATGAAGTTCTGACTACCTAGCATTACTGAATATTAGGGGTGTGCAAAGTCCACTTTTTCATTGCAAAGCCAACTCTAATTTAATATATGAAATATTATCTAAGTTTGAATCTTTATTGTTAGTTGTTTTATGATTTAAAAATACCATTGTGGCTATTTATAATAACTTTATGCATTAAAATTACTTGGAATTGTTTGTACAATTGTTTGTAATATTTCGTTTTAACTTGAATCAAGATTTCAACTTTTAAACCAATTACTTCAGGTTTTTTTCCTTATATGAATATTAAATTGTAATGCATACAATGGTTTGGAATTTAATTAATTGACTATAAATAGAGTATTTTAGCTCTAAATAGTATTTTTGAATACTGAAACTTAGTAGTTGTCAAAGCCAATTCAATAATTACATTTGTTTCGAAGCCAAGTTGAAGTTTCAAAGCTTCGCACACACCTACTGAGTAATTTTAAGTGATAAATGTTGTTATAAAATTATAGCACTTAAACTTTAGCATAATTGGTTAGAACAGGCTCTCACTCAACTGTGATTAGAATATATCCCACCCACTATCTACTCAGACATATAAAATGTGCTATAAAAATAAATCAAATCAAATCCGGGATATACAAGCAGGACTAGTGACACTTAATATTGTGTTTTAATAAAGACTGAATCTAGATCTGGTTCCATTCACAACTGTAGGCTCTAGGGGTGTGCAAATCTTTGAAACAAACATCAGATTCGACTTCGCCTCGAAACAAATTCTAGTTTTGAAGCTTTGCTGATAAAATATTGACAGCTAAAATACTCAATTTATGTTTAATCATAGCTATTCTATGATGATTTATACATTACAATTTAATATTCAAATGGAAAAAAAGTAAATTAATTTAATTGTAAGTTGTGATAGTAGCTTGATGTGTCAAATTAAGTCGAATCATTACAAACATTGGAGCAATTAAATATTTTACAAGTAATCTTAGTGCATTAAGTTATATAAATAACCACAATATAATAGTTTTTCAAGCATAAAACGACTAAAAGAAAATACTCTAACTTCGATTCGGCTTCGAGAATATTTCATATATCTGATTTGAGTTCGCTTCGAATTAAAAAAAGTGGACTTCATACACACCTAATAGGCTCTATGGATGGGGTTCTCCTTTAAGGTTGCTAAACTTTTCCTTCCTTAAAGTTTAGTCCCATTGTTTTTTCTCTGATTCACTTTACTTTTTTTTTCTCTTTCTCATAGACTTCTCTATAATAACCTCGAAGAGGGAAATTAAATTTGGTAAATTATTATCGATACAGTCATCTCTGGTTAGATCTTTCAAACTAAATTACTCTGCCTTAAAACAATTAGTGCAGGGCAACCAAGATCATAAGATGAATATTGGTTAGCTCATTGGTAGAGTTTGTTGCACTAAGCCAAAGGTCCTGGTTTTGATTCCAGTTAACAGCTGTTTTTTTTAATCTACATTTATTTAATTGATAGATCTAATAACCTTGTTAATTGTATCAATAAAAATATATAGACAAGAAATTTATGTTGCTTGCTAAATAAAAGAACCATAATATTTTACAATGTTGACTGAAAGTTATAATTGTGCTGTCATTAGCTGGTGAGCACAGCACTACAGTTCCTTGCTACGGTGGCAGACAGATCGCACTACAGGCACTTATTTGAGGACCCTGTTGTGCTCAGTAATATTTGCGAGAAAGTCATCATTCCCAACATGGAGTTTAGGAGTAAGTTAACCCCTTGATGGTAGTAGGGGTGTACAAATAACATTTTTATTGAATCAAATATACTCCCTTAAATGTTCTCTAGATTTTACAATCTTTACTTTACATCCATTAGTGTTTCCAGCCTGTGGCCTGGGTCGCTTTTTTTTATTCAAGAAAACTGTACCACACATGATTTATTTACTGCCAGGAAACCAGGAAAATTTCTCTATTCTCTACCATGCAACTGGTTTCCGATCTGATCATATTAATTTGTTAAGAAACTATTAACTATTGGTTCTAATGTTCAAATAACCCTCATTGAATAAAATCTAATATTTATTTAGATTCAAAATTTCGAATCAAATACGAATCTTTCTAGTATTAAGAATCCAAATCTTAGTAAGATTAAGATTTGAAATTTTGAAGGTTCGCCCGGGCCTACCACCTAATAGAACAAAGGAAAAGGGTATTTTTGAGTCACAAAATTATCTGACTACCTGCTTGGCTTGTGCAAACTTCCACCTGAAAACCTACTGGACTGACAGAGCTTTTAAACAGATTTATGACCTTAATATTCATTCTTGTTTTTTGAACATGCTATTCCAAATTTAGGATCAAATACTCGGCTAGTAATTATTCAAAATTTGGAATATTTGCACATCCCACTTTAAGGTACTATACATTTAGCTTTAATTTTATTTGATGACATTTATCTGTGATAATGTTTATAGGTTAGTGCTTGGACCCTAGAACTTAAGGATTATTGTTTAAATTATCTTGGGTTTAAACCAGGCAGTAATCCTGATTTCATACTTACTGATGGGGAAGTTCTCATTGTATGTTTTGAGAGTTGTTGCATCACTCCATAAATTTGTGTAACTTTATCAAAATTGTTGAAACTTAAGTTCTGAGAATTGAATGGTAATGTTTAGCTTCAGACGAGGAACTGTTTGAAGATAATCCAGAGGAGTATATTCGTCGGGACATAGAGGGCTCTGATGTTGACACCAGACGGAGGTCAGCTTGTGATCTTGTGAAAGTTCTCTCTAGATACTTTGAGGCGAAAATGATGGAGATATTTGGACAGTATGTTAAGGTGAGCATTATCTTGTTTTGCAAGGAGCTTAGTGACAAAATTGTTACTATATAAATCATTTAAATTCAAAGGATAGTTCCCCATTTTACATTTGTGAGGGTTAACTGGTAATTAAACCTCGCAAAATACATAATATTTACACAAACATCTGCCTCGATGGTGTAGTTAACTAACAAGCTAGTTTCATGTTGAGCTAGACTGCCGAGGGCAGAGAGATCAAGGTTCGGATCTTGGTCGGGTGACCTAGGGGGGAGGGGGTTCTTAAATGGTTTTCCACTCTCCCTACACTCAATGCGGGTTCACTTCCTCTAAATTTGACCTTCCTAAGTCCTAACCCATTAGCTTATACAGTACTTAGCATATAACCCAAACGGTTAGTAAGACGCGGTTTGTAAATAAATAAATTTACACAAACACATTTTATTCTCCAAGCTTTCGCTGTCACATATTGCAGTCATCTTCATCAGGCAGTTGTGCATCATGGTGGCTGACTGCCTCTTGTTGCTTATTGTTCTTGGTTGGGCTGCATAGTTTGCGTACTAATGTTTATTTACGGCTCTTGTTTAAGTTGTACTATATAGCTAATAGATAAATCATAAGATAGATCTTGGCCACAGAAACAAACAACAAAGAAAGAGCGTATAACCCGAACGGGTAGTAAGACGCGGTGCCAAATAATAATAACAAAGAAAGACTTGCACAGGAAAGATGGGCAGGAGAAGAAACCCAGACAATCTGGTAGAAGTATTAACTACACTAAGAATTTTGATTTTTCCTGATTTTAAATTACTTGGGATTCAGAAAAAGCCTTGAGGTATATCCTCCAAAACTGGAATTTTTTTAATAATACAAAATGAAATTGTGTTTCTATTATCATCGTAAGGTCTAAGGTAAAGAAAATAATAAATTTTAGGATCAAAAAATAACTCGATTTATTTAAATGTAGATATGGTTTATTCCAAAATGTATTAAAACTAACAAAACTATAAGGGTATAACCCGAACAGGTAGTAAGACATGATGCTAGAAATTTATAACTAGGGGTGTGCTAAGAGTGTGAGAATAGCGCCTTAGGCTATGCGGCCACTGAAGCGGGCCAGTAAATTGTTGATACTTCAAAAAGATAAACAGAAAGATATCAAGCAAATACTCTCTTCTTGAAAAGGGAATCTTATGTTGAATTTGACAATTTATATTTGGAGAAAACACATTAATTGATAGAATAATTATAAGGGGAAAATTATTCTCGCTTTTCCATTCACCTTCATTGTTTGAAAATCTGATAAGGTTTTAAATTAACATCTTACAATGTAGAATTACTTTGGTGGGGGGTGAAGAAATTGCTCACCACTTTTAGAGAGTTAGGACCACTCTCCATCCCCAAGCAATTGGCTACGACAGTTTTTATTTTTCACATCACAAAGCACACATCTACTATTTACTTCACTAATTCAGCAAATTCTGACATTATAATCACCACACTAGCTTTTATTATGTTTGAAAGAAGCTGAATAAAAACATAAAAAGAACAAACATATTTATGTCTATTACAAGGAAAATGAACACAGTTCACATTTTATATCACTGTTATTGGATAAAGAAGTAATGGCTGCCTCATGAAGAAAATCCATCATTACCGCACAATCCCCCAATCTAGATTTCATTCTCTCAGATCTCATCAGGAGGGAGTGTGAAACATGCACTGCAACTTACTGGAGCAGGAAACCAAAAAAGGAAGAAAAAGGAAATTTGTAAACAATAATATGACACTAATATAGGAACATCTGAAAGGATCAACGTAAAAGTCAAACACAGGAAATGGACATTGGATGTGAAGATATATAATATATCTATAAGGAAAGCCTCTTTTCGCTTTATAAGATAATCATATTATATTTGGAAGAATGTACAGGAAAAGTGGATAGAAACATATTAAAGGAAGAAACAAAATATGGTTTTTACAATGAAAAGAACACATTTCACACCTTACATTGCTATCATTGGACAAAGAGGTAATGGCTGACTCTTGAAAAAATTGATCCCCACCCAATCCTCCCACCTATGTGAAGACAAACACTCCCTTTGAATGCTTGGCACAAGAGTAGTAAGGCTCGCTATGTTTTTTCAGTGCGGACACTGCAGTCCACATACACCCACAAGACTCTCGTTGTCTGCTGACATTTGTACGCAGGCAGTGTTTGTCAGTTTGGACTAGGCATAACAGTCTCTGCTTGATAGATTACACATGATCATATCTTTTAAACTATACGATAGTCGAAACACACAAAGTAAGTTTGCTACCTTACAGGATAAATGGATTGTACATAAGTAGTATATGAAAAAAAGTTTGTTTTGTAAATTAATTTAATCATACAATTTTTATTAGTAAAAATAATTTTCAAAATTTCTTGGATCCCATTTATTTTTTCTCGGGACTCGACGTACAAAAAAAGTTTCTGGATTTCTCAAACCAGAAACTCAAGGCAACACAATGTAGTACACTAACATAAAGTAAAATAATAATTATTATTGGTTTATGGTTGGAACACAATCTATAAATTAACGATTGACTAAAATGAAAATTCGAACTATTGACTCTTTAAGTTCTAGGTCACAAATTAGTGAACTGTTGAATATTTTAAGATAACTGCTCATTTTAGTTTAACTGATAACTTGAAATTATTTCCAAGGGTGAGTAAATAAAAGATGTGATTGTGTATCAGATAATGTTGAAGCACTATGAGGACAACCCAGCTCTGAACTGGCGCAGCAAAGATGCTGCTCTTTACCTGGTGACCTCGTTGGCGTCTAAAGGTCAAACACAGAGACAAGGTATCACCCAGACTAGTGAGTTGGTCGACCTGACTGACTTTGCTCGACACCACACACTCCCTGAACTACAGAAGGAGGATGGTAAGATAATGTGATGTGAACTCTCTAAGGAAAATTGAAAGCTACCAAAGTATTGTTGTTTATAATAAGGGTGTGCGAATCTTCTAAAAACTCCAAATCAAATGTTTTTTAACTTCGACGAAAAAATTCTCGCTTTAAAAAATCTAAATATAGATTTTTTGTTTATGTATTTTCGACTTTAATCGTTTTAAACTGTGTTTTACCATTTAATATAATAGCCATATTGTATCATAGAAATTTTACATTTATAACAGAATAAAACTTAACTCTTTAAATAATCATTACTAACCTCTTTTTCATACTTTTTGATAAAAATTATCTCTATGGGCGTCACTAGATAGTACAAAGTTAATATTTTTAAAGAAGTATAGAACACTATGACGCAAAGGAATGATATTTTTTAAAATTAGATCTGTACAATCTCAAATTTTATGGGGAATTAAATTCTTAAACTGTCACAAAAAAAAATGAATAAACTTATAATTGAACCTAGCCACAGTTGGTTGTTGCTATACTGTTATATGGTGGTAGCAAAAACATGGCTTACCTCAATAAACTTCACCAACTGAAGTGGCTTACTTGGTACAAGTTTTAAAAAAATGTTATTTTTTTTCTCTTACAAGGGGAGCATATTACTTACTTATTTTTAATTTAAACTCGAGTTGGGTTGAATCCACTATTTTATGAATCCAAATCAATTTACTTTCGAATTTCGAATCCTAATCTGAATCGTGGAAAAAAAGTTATGAACATAAGAGTAAATATAAATATTATAGAATGATAGAAAATAGGAGTTAAATGTTAATATTATTTCTTATAATCCACCCATTATAACATTCATACATTCAGTTAAGTGTTAAATTACTGGTCTAGGGTCTGGTTGTTAAATTCATCCAAAAATTGGTTTTGAGCCACCAACAAGTAGTATTAGAGCTCTTAAAAACAAATTTCACTTGAAGAATAGAAAAAAAAAACTTATAAGGATTTTGAGTTTCAAATTTGAAATTTTTTCGAATCCTTAAATTTTGAATATCCCAAAGGATTCGAGAGCTCATACCTAATTAAAAGACATTTATTGCTATCAAAATTGAATCAAGGTATAAATATTTCTAAACACACAGCTAATACAGTTTCAGCGTATATATCATTCCAAATCTGTTTTACTCTCTTCTTCTAAATAGGTGGACTGATGTACCCAAAAATTACATAATTATGTTTTATTGTGATTTAACTATGAATTTTGAGGCATACAATTTTCTGTTAAGTGTGTAGACTTTGCCTTTCTGTCCGCCTTTCAATGGTTAATCTAATATAGCCTGTTGACACCATTCCCCTTTATTTTTGGTTTCAGTAAACCTGTTACCTGTACTGAAGGCAGACAGTATAAAATATGTGATGATATTTAGAGGTATTTTACCTAAAGAAATGGTGGTTGGATCACTGACTCAACTAGTCAGACATCTGGATGCCACTAGTCAGGTGGTACACACCTACGCCGCCTGTGCCATAGACAAGATACTGCTAATGTCTGTTGATGGCAGCCCTATGTGAGTATATTATACCGTAGCGGTTCTCAAACTGGGGTACGTGGACACCTTTCAGCTCTCAAGGAAAATTTGGCAAAATAACAAGGAGCTTTTGGAAAACCCTAATTCTTGGCAGTTATTGGTTATTTCCACCTCTCTTTTCCCATTTATTTGTTCTCGGCTGGAGACCGATTTCTGAGAATTTTCAATCCTATACTTGATACATTCTATATTAGCAGTTTATGATGCCTTTCTCAACAAAATATCTCTGGGAGAGTGGTTTTTTTAATCCATGGTGTACCTAAAAATAAGTACCGCAATAGGTTAACTATGAAGACGTACCTCCACTTGAAAGCTTCAACTGGACAACCAAACATCAAAAAGTTGTGCCAAGCCATCCAGCCACACCCCCCTCACTTAAAAAATTTGGAATTCAGCTCCAGAATTACAATTAAAAATTTTGACTTGAAAATATTGTGTTTAGGTTTACTTTTTTTCTTCATTTTTGAACAAATTTGTGAAGAAAATGTATAAAACTTTTCTACCTACATTTTACATTAAAATTAATTAATATTCATATGCCATTTCTGAAGGACTTGGGGTTGAATAGTAGAAAAATAGAGGAGTTTGATTCGAAGCCTTGGTATACGGACTCCACAACCCTGCTCCCTATCACTACCCATCTATAATAGTACTTATTGTTTAAGTTTATTATACCTTAAAAAAACTGTGAAATTTATTTTAAAAAAAATCATTTTGTTTTTGTTTTTCAGAGTGAAGGCTGCAGAACTCTCTAGTATAGCCCAAGAGATACTCACAAAGTTGCTCAATGTCTTATCTAGGCCTAACTCTTTGGAAAACGAATATGTTATGAAAGGTATATGGCTTTCTTTTTAAAAAGAAGATTAATCAAACAAACCATTATATAAATTATTTTCTTGCACTTTATTTTAAACTATGTGTATGTTGTATGTTTTCCAGCCATTATGCGGACATTCTCATGTCTCCAAGAGCGTGTGATCCCATACCTGGGAGAAGTTCTTCCTAAATTGACAGAGAAACTGGCGATTGTGGCCCGCAATCCTAGCAAACCACACTTCAACCATTACTTGTTTGAAACAATAGGACTGTCCATTAGGTTAGTAGCTAAACATTGAGTATAGTTTGGTTGAACTTGTGTTATTTGGTGGGGGTGGGGGNNNGGGGGGGGGGGGGGGGGGGACACAAGGAGTACAGGGCATATTAGAGGAAGCAAGGCTGAGATGGTTGGGTAATGTAATCAGAATGGTAAAATAGTGAATACCAAAGAAAATGATGGAGATGGAAGTTTGTAGGAAAATGACCGCAAGGGAGACAAAGGAAGAGATGGGAGGATTAGATAACAGAAAGGGTGCAAGTGAGAGGAGAAGAATAGTCAAATGATAGAGGAAGATTGAGGTATTTACTAAATTGATCTGGCCATAGGTTGGAGACAATTGATAACAATGACAAGTGGAGTAGTGGATAGAAAGGCGGTATTCCACTAGACTGACACACTTGCGACCGAGTTGTGTTTCCAAAAACAGAAATAAGTTCTAGTTTTTATAAACATAACTAAAACTTTATTTCCATCAAACCGACTGACTGAAAACAAGTTGCAGTTTTATTTCATTTATTTTCCACTACACGGGCAGAATAGTCATGTTCTCTGTAATTGACTTGTTCATCATTGGTTGTGAGCTTTTCTTAATTTATGATCTACAAAAGAACAATGAAGGCCAAGGTACAAGGTGTGTTCGCTTTTAAAATGGCATCAAGATTATTGAATGGAGGTGATAATGGCCGACTTGAGATTGTGGAAAAATGTGATCTTCTTTTCACAATTTTATGCAAACGTTTAGAACAAATTTTTAGCTCTTGTTAAACCTACTGGATCCAAAAATTTGTAAGCAAAATACAAATTATAGAGACTCTCACTTGGATGCAGAAAACACGCTCACTGTGCAATAAACACTAACCCGAACAAAACCCATATCATCAGGTTCAACACCTTTCAGGACGATTTAGATATAGGAACATTTTGTGACCAACTATTTGCTGTGGTACTGCCACCAGGCAGACTGTGTTTCACAAAACCTAAACAAAACTCTGAAACCTTTTGATCTAATTTGCTTCAGACTGGGCCATCCAAATGTTGAAAAAAACATTCGCCGGTGACTTGAAGGCTCTGAAATGTCTTTCTTTGTGGAACTCGAGTTGCAGTAATGTTGAACTTGACAACAGTTTCTGTTTGGTCTCAGTTTTGTCCCTCTTGTGAAAAACCCTTTTCGCTATTATATTAGACTGTAACAGCAAATTACTGTTGTATATTGAAAATGTCTTAACTATCTTTTAATCTTTTGACACAGTCCTGCCCCCACGATTGGGAGAAATTTATTGTGATAGAGTTACTTTGTTTAATTGTGGCCTCTTTTACCTTAAAATGATTAAACCTGGCATTTGAGCTTTATTTCATAAAATTACAAAGACGTCTTTTGTACAATGCCTGCGGAATGTTGCTATTGTTGAAACACCTGAGTAATTCAGTGTTTGTGTTATTTGTATTCTTCTTTGTGTTTGCTAAAAGCAACAATGCCGAAATATTATTCGCTTTGCGTTAAAATGTGTGTGTGACTATTTCTACTATAGAAGACAGAAGAAAGGAAGATGATGTCACCTTTGTGCATTGGATTCTTGCCACATTCTTTTTCTCTTTCCCTAGGTGGGCTTTCTTCATCAAATTCATTCTTAGTAGTTTGGTTTTTCATTTTTTTAGTTTTACCATTTTCCCATTTTCCTTTATTATATAATTATTTAGCCATTGGGCAACCTCATTTTTAATCATGAAACAATGAAAAGATGTTTTTAAAGATATAACTTTTTTATTATCTTTTTTGACAGTCCTAAACTTTAAAAGTACTTAATCGTTATTGAAATTGGCTTTGTAAAGTATTTTACATTTCATCCATCCAATGCATTTTCAGTTGGTTTGTTACAATTTCAACGGTCAAAACGCTTCGATGGCTGCATGATCGAAGGTGCTACTCTGCCATTAGACTAGTTGCTGATAATGGTTAGATCGGGGCTCAATCTAAGTCGATTGCACTGGGTTTTTTTTCCTAAATGGTTTTCCACTTTCCCTCTACACAAATGTTTGTGTATGTCCTCTTAAGATTCACGTTTCCTCACACCTAACACACTAGAGAAATTATTACATAGGTGTAAACCCGAAAGGGTAATAAGACGCGGTACTATACAAAAAATAGATAACAGTTGTAATGAGTGATAACATGAACACTTTTGCAAGTATGTAATATGAAAAAATAGATTTAAAATCTTTCACCATTATTATAGCCTAGATTTATTTTTTATAATAATCTAATGTTAATTTTTTGTGAACTCTCATATTTTCTTACATAGTTATGGAAGCTCAACATATTGAAGAGTTTAAATTGCAATTTGCCAAACTGTTGTATCCTTAAATCTCAAATTATTCCCAAGATTCAAGGAATAGAGTAATACATACCTTGTTTTATCTATACTGTGCTATGATGGTTGTATGTTTGTTCAGAATTGTGTGCTCGGCTAATCCTTCATCTGTGTCATCATTTGAAGCTGCACTCTTTCCGATATTCCAGGAACTGCTACAGCAGGATGTTCAAGGTATACAGACTATAGATAATTGTATATCAAAAGAAAAATTCATCCAAATGAAAAATATACTTAATTTCCTACATAATGCAGACAAATTTCACTATTATCAGGGGTCGCATGGTCTAAGACATCACACACTCAATAGACTGGATTACCATAATTAGGTCAAAGTTAAAATCTATAAGGGGGGCGGGGGGGAAGAGGTCTCACATATTATTTATCTCTGGCTTTCCCATCCCCTCTACAAGTTACATAGGTACATAGACGTTTGCATTAAGGTGTACTTTATACATTCTTGCGCTAAGGTAATGTTATTTCAACCCTTCAGAGAGATAGATGCCTTTCTAGATCTCTTTTATCTAAACCTTATACTCTCCTCCAACACCAGTTTTTACTCATTTACTGACCTTGACATTCCAATAGCAAACTGTACCATACCCTCTTTGTTGGGTTCTTACTACTTCCTCCCTTCACTCCCCCACAAGTCTCATTTCACAAACCATATCCAAGCAAGCATATAAAAGAGTAAGCAATTATTCACTCATCACTAAACAAGGCAAAGAAATTTAAAAAATTCAAGGAGCTTGAAATTTTGAGCTTGAGTATTTATTTAAAGCTCAGATAAAAGCTTGAAATATGAGTACTCGCAAAACTCTTACCTTATTCCTTCCTGATCTGATTATGTTTATTTAAGTAAATATATATTATATAGTTTATAGAAAGCTAAAGTTCCTTTTTTGACATTTGGGCTGGCACTCGTTTTCGATCGTCTTATTTTTATTTAGCACCGCATATCACGACCCATTCGAGTTATACGCTGATTCTCTTATAGTTTATTCAAACATTTAAGATATAATTCATACACATTTTAAATACATTTAATAAAAGAATGATAGTTGCAATGAAAACAATGTTTATTTAATTTTAAAGTGTAAAAATGTATGTCAAATTTTGATATAAAAAACAATATAATAAAACTTTTCTTAATAAAGCCTGGTATGGGGGGAAAGTGTTGCCTATTTTTTGGGTTTGTAGGGTTATAAATAATAAATTCTCCAGTTTGTAAATTTATTAAGGCAGTTACTTGCTTTTCCAAATTTCTTGAATTTTCGAGATTCATTTTCAACTTTCAAGACATAATTGAGTTTTTTTTTCTGAATTAAGATATTTTTTAGCCCTGCATATCCCTTGTATTTTGTTACTAAAGGTAAAAAAAAAATCAAACCTTTGGTGAAGGGATGCTTAAGATATTTAAGTTAAAAAGCTGCCACTGTCTAACATATTTTAACTGCCATGCTTTGTGTTTCAGAGTTCATCCCATACGTTTTTCAGGTCCTTTCATTGCTCCTAGAACAACACACAAGTGGGGATGCCCCTGAGCCCTATATGGTGCTATTTCCCTGTCTCCTGTCCCCTGTTTTATGGGAACGCCCTGGAAACATCCATCCTCTAGTGAGGCTATTGCAGGCATTCATACGCACAGCTGCTCAGCAGATCAGCAACACACACAAAGTGGTGGGTGGTGAGATAGTTTGTAAGGGTTTGCAAGCCTGGGTTTATTTTATTTTTAGTCGAGTATTTCAAAAAACTCCAGATTTCAAGTCGAGTTTGAGTATATTCATAGTTTTAAAATGTTTATAGTATATATTTGTTTATTTTAAAAGTAAAATAGTATATTTAAAACGTCATCAGTCAAAACAAACATAAAATTAAATACTACAGCTTTAAAATGTGAGATTTTAAAAATATTTAATAACAACACATGTTCTTAAAATAAGAAGAATGACACTCATTTTTATAAATAGTAAATACTTTTGGGGGGGAAAAAGTGGAAATATTGCTTTTTAAATTAGAAATAACAAAAAAAAACACTCAAACAAAAATATAGTAATTAAAAGGGTTTCATCACTCATGTATTTAAAACATTAAATTTACACCAAGTTCAATAAAAGTTAATAAAATGAATGTTTTATCAGTTTATATCTTCCCAAAACACACGGTCTTCTTAACATTAATCACACTATAAGGAAACGTAACAATCACAAACAGTTAAGACATTTGAAAGGTTTCATTTTTCATTTAATAGTCCTTAATGTAATAATCGAACATGCTCACTGATTCTATTCCATTGCCATCACTCCACGTGCAGTTGCATATGCGCCTTAAATGGGCTTTCTCTAGAAATATATCTCATTAAATTTGTTTCAATTCAAATTTTAATGCTCATAAAATTATATTTGAAGAAGGTACAGGAAATGTGGATCTAAACATATAAAAGGAACAAACCCTATATGGCTTTTACATTGAAAAGAAAAACATTTGTCTTGTGTTTCAGAGCGGACTACTAGGGGTGTTTCAGAAGTTGATAGCATCCAAACTAAATGATCACGAAGGTTTTTATTTGATGCAGAGCATTATAGAACATTTTCCAAAGTAAGTAGCAACATAACACAATATCCTGATTTAACTCTATAAGGAAAACCTCTTTTCGCTTTATGAGGTAATTGTATTATATTTGGAAGAAGGTATAGGAAAGGTGGTATAGAAACATATAAAAGGGGGGACAAACACAATATGGCCTTTACAATGTAAAGAAGAACACAGTTCACACTTTACACTGCTGCCAATGGACAAAGAGGTAATGGATGTCTCTTAAAGAAAATTGATCGTCACCGCCCAATCCCCCGACCTAGGTTTCATTCTATCGGAACTCATCAGGGAGGAGTGTGAAACGCGCAACGCAACTTCCTAAAAGAGAAAACGAAAAAACACAAAAAAGGAGAAAAAACCACCCCCAGTTCACCCGACCGAGATTCAAACCTCAATCTCCCTGTCCTTAGCAGTCGAGCTCAACACGACTAGCGCATTAGCCAACTACGCTCTAATACTGCTCATAATGGTTCAGAACCATCTATAATTATAGGATGAACTTAACAAACAGACCCTAGACCAGTAATTTAACACTTAAATGAATGTATGAATGTTATAATTAATGGATTATAATAAAGAATGTTAACATTTAGTTACTATTTTCTATTATGCCATAATATTTTTATTTCCTTTTTAAGTTCTTAATTCTTTCCACGATTCAGATTTTTAAATTAGTGGATTTAACCAATCTCTTAGTTAGAAATGATTTTTTGGGATTTTTGCCCACAGAGACGCCCTGTCCCCATACATGAAACAGATTTTTGTATTAATGTTCCAACGCCTGTCTTCTACCAAGACCACCAAGTATGTGAAGGGACTCCTTGTCTTCTTCTGTTTCTATGCTGTCAAACTAGGGGCTTCAGAGCTCATAGACATGGTGGACAGCATACAACAGCAGTGAGTAGGCCATGATTCAATGACAATTCATATTAAAATCATCAATGTTAGTCAGGGTAGATACATACTCAGAGAACATGAAAAACTTAATGTCACAGATAAAACTCACTTGCGTTTATAGAGTCAACCAAATATTCATAAATGAGTTGAGAAATACAGTGTAATGTAAAATTGTGAAAAACAACATAAATTCTTATTTAAATCTTTGACTAACACTATTTTACTAAGAGCAACGAATTTTTTTCTTATTACTTAAGGCTCTTTAAAATAGTGCAGATTTATTTTTAAATGTGAGTGAATTATTATAAGGAATGTTATAATTTATAGGTAGGGTCCTGTAAAAATTGTTTTACTTTTAGTTAAATCTAATTTTTTAAATCTCACTTTTCAGTGTTATTTTGTGTTTATTCAAAATGATATGTTATCTGAGGTAATTGAGTATTATTTACATTTTGAAACCTAATATATTTGCTTTAAAATTCCTTGTCAAGTTTGTCTGCATATTTCACAATTTTGTAACCTAAAGTTAGCTTACACTACAACAAAATACTAATAAATCACATCATGGTCAAAATTTCTGCTTAATTTCTTCTTAATTTCGTGTTTATTTAAAGATTATTTTTGTAAAAGACGCCACTGGGCGAGTCATTTGGAACATAAGCCTCTCTCACAGATCCTTTCTCCCCATCACTTCTCCTCCTCCACAATAACCCAGTCATTTCCTCTCTCTTCCATTCTCATCTGCACTCCTTTCAGACACTTGTTTATTGGCCTTCCTCTTGTCCTTTTGCTCCCCACTTCAATACTCAGCATCTTCTTTGTTATCTCCTCCAGTTTCCTCACAAGACCGTACCACCTTAGTTGTGCCTTCTCTGGCTCCTCCTTAACTATTCCTCTCGTGCTTTCATTTCTCATCTTGGCCATTCTTGTCACTTATTGTACTTCTCATAAATTTAATTTCCCAGGCTTGAAATCTGCTTTTATCCTGCTCATTCACTACCCAAATTTCCGCTGCATATGAAAAAATGTTATATTTTGGTTATTTATATAACTACAAGCATGTGAAATGAAAGTTTTAAGAAGCACCTCGAAGAACACAGAGAAAGGGAGAAAGTAAGAAACGAGGACATGAGAGAGGAATTAGGAGTGAAGGAATCAATGACAGAGAGGTTAAAGTAAAAAAAACTCAGATGGTTCAGCCATGTGAAAAGAATCGTTAACACAGGAACACCGCTTATATACATGGAAAGAGAGGTAAGGGACCAGAGACTAGTTGGATTACTCGGAAGGAAATTGGTGGACCAGATAAAGGAAGATGTAAAGAAGAAAGTAGAGAATTAGATAAGAAATGAGGAGAGAAGCGTGTTTATTCCTATCTAGGCCTAAACTAACTATCCTTTCAGGTTGGCTTCCTTCACTATCACTTTACTTTACATTATTATGCCGTGTTTCTACACTCTTATTGTACATCATCCACTAGTAAGTATTGATACATGTGTTTTAGGTTTAATAAATTGATTTGGAAGGTGTTTAACTTGCGTGATGTATCTAAGAGTTTGAGTTATTTATTATATATCATTTAATGCATCGCATTTCAGGATGTTTCGTATGGTGCTAGAAAGACTTTTCCTTCAGGACATCCAGAAGATTTCTGGCCCTGTGGAGAAGAAGGTGACAGCTGTAGGAGTGACAAAGATGTTGTGTGAATGTCCACAGTTTGTAGATGGACCTTACTCCAATATGTGGTCAGTAGACATTCTTCCTCATTAACAAATTTAAAGAATATTTATATTATCATGTTTAATTATCTTAGTGTTCTTATCGGAAGAAATAGTTAAAAGTATAAGGGAAAACAAGCACGCTTATCTGAATAATGTTGAAAAGAAATTATTTAGACACTCCATTAACTGTGAAAAAAACAAAGTTCTAATGCTAGGTTCGACAGCCACAGATGGTTTTATTAGTTACTAATGATTATTCACAGAACTGTTGAAGATCAATGTCGCTGGTTTAACAGCACCGATATCTGTGTTTGTGGTTGCATTGTCAAATACATTCTCACATTTTACTAGATTTTTGGTTATGAGAAGGTCACGATTTGATTTTAAAATGTAATTTAAAAAAGAGGCATAAATTACCAAGAATAGAGAAACAATAAAGAAATATAAGTTAATTTGACCAAAACTAACCATCTGTCAAATGTAGAAGGACCAATGATAAAGTATTTAAATTAACTCTTGTGAACACCTGCCTTTTAGTATTATTAATGAACATTATCTTCTTAATATTTAACATTAAATAAACCAAATGATCAGCATCTGTGGTCGGCCTAATCAGCATATTAGTTGATTGGCCTATCCCTAATTTTGATAAATATATAATAAATATTGTAATCCTTTTTTTTTCCCCCTTCCCCATTGAGTGTGATGATGTTATTAATAATTAAAGGGCTCCACTGCTCCAAGCACTTGTCAGTTTCTTTGAGCTCCCTGAAGATAAATCTCTTCACCCGGATGATCACTTTGTGGAAGTAGATGATGCTCCAGGCTACCAGCCCTCCTATTCCCAGCTCGCCTTCGCCAGCAAGAAGGAACATGACCCTCTCTATGGTGAGTCCCATCATGCTCCAAGCTCATTCGCCAAATTAAGGAATAGTTTGTTTGTTGACTTGAATCGGATCCCAACTTTCAAATCTGTAGCTAGTGACACCGCTCTCCCAAAATAATGAGAATAGAGACCAGATGTACATTAAAGGTGGGTAGAAACATGCTAGTGTTCTAGAAGTTACTGCCATCTCATCACTGTTAATCTATTTGGTAGACAGTCTTCTTCTCTGTTATTTAGCAAACTTGGTGGCTGGGATGGGATGGGGAGGGGGTTAGTTTACCACTTGTAAAGAGACAAACAAGTTGGGGAGGCGCATGACTTATTGTGCTTTGTCTATCAACAACTATCCATTGGGTTCAGCAGGTGAAAGAGCTTGAAAAATTTAGAGAAGCACAGAGTTATATTATACTATCTTTTGGGGTGTGGAAATGAGAGGAAGGGGTGAAGGAAGTAGCTTGCCAAAGTTAACCATTAATGAGGGATCAGCATGTTTGTTGGTGAACCAGACAGGGAGTTGAGTGTAACGGGTGTTAAACAATCACCTCTAAGGGGTGTCAAAACTAGAGAAAACATTTTATAAAAGTAACTTTTAAGAGGTTTCAAACCTAGATAATATTTTGCAGTTTCAGACTTAGAGCAAATTGAATAGGTGCCAAAAACTATGTTTTGTAGTATTTTTTGCACTATGCAAATAATTAATTATAAAACACAATTTTCAAATGAAATTAACTAATAAAAATAATTTCCATCAAAAATGCAATAAAATAAACTATTTTATAAATTGTATTATTTGATATTAATTCAAAATTTTGTATATGACTTGATAAAAAATGTTATTCATGCATACCTCTATTTATTTTATTAGGTTATATTTTTTTTAAATTTTTTTAGCACCACATCTTATTACTCGTTCCGGTTAAATGCTTATGTACTAATTACTCTAGTGTGTTAAGAATGAAGAAGATTGAATTTAGAGGTGTGACTGCATTTGCGTGGGTAGATTGAGAAACTATTTAGGAATAACCACCCTTAGTACACCCGGCCAAGATCAAACTAAATATCCCCGTCATCTAGTCTATGCCTTAGACCATGCAGCCATCGAAGCTGGTTTTAATATTATAACTTTTAACAAATATTATCATATTAGTTTAGAATTCCATTTATTTTAAATTAGAGTTGGGCCAGTGCCGGTTATCAATTCGATTATCGACCGATTATGGCACAATTGGTGGATCCAATGATTCATTTCCATTCTCATTCCTGTCTTGAAGTAAAAAAGTCATTCCAGTCCATCACTACTTTTATTATATGTTTCTATCCACTTCTGTGCCTTCTTCCGAAGTTAATACAATTATCTCGTAAAGTGAAAAGAGGTGGTTTTGTGAGTTACACATTTTTTCCTAATGAGTTCAGATAGAATGAAACCTATGTCGGAGCATTGGGCGGTAACTATTAATTTTCTTCAAGAGGCAACCATTACCTCTTTGTCCAATGGTAACAACATAAATTATGAACTGTGTTCTTCTCTTAGACATAAGATCCATATTGTGTTGTTCCTTTGAGATATTTCTATCCACCTTTCCTCTACCTTCTTCCGAATATGATATAATAACCTCATATAGTGAAAAGAGGTTTTTCTTATAGTAATATAAAGCAAAAATAGGTTTTCTTTATATAGAAATAAAATAATTATAAATTACAATAGTAAACATATATTTTTACCTAAAAAAATAAAACCTCACAAAGTCAAGCATTTATGAATAATTATAAAACAAACCTTAATAAACCATTATTGTCACAAGTATATTCACTTCACTAAATAGGATTAACATAACCAAAATACATAGCAAATAAACTAATATTTGAGATAATTGATTATTAATCACTTGGAGTTTCACGGTTTTGCTTAGTTGCCAGTACCTTCATTGATAGTCAAGATTTGAAGTATTGAGAATCATATTATTAAGAATGATTCTCATTTTTTTTTAATACAGTAAGAATCAAGGGTATAGAGGAATCAAGTTTGACATAATTAGTAATAGCTTTTATATGTAACCTGTCTCGGTGGCGTAGTTGGCTAACGCGCTTGTCTTGTTGAAGCTCGACTGCTGATGACGGGGAGATCAAGGTTTGAATCTCGGTCGGGTGAACTGGGGGTGGTTTTTCCTAAATGGTTTTCCACTCTCCCTCCACGCAAATAGCGGGTTCACTTCCTCTAATTCAACCTTCCCAAGTCCTAATCCGTTAGAGTAATTAGTACTTAAAGCGTAAAACCCAAACGAGTAGTAAGACGCGGTGCTAAATATTATTATTATTTTATATGTATAATAAAATAAAAACATAAGGATCTTATAATGTTATTTTCATTTACTGTTATTATATTTTCTTATTTTTCAAGTGGTAAAATAAAGTATGTTTTCTATATAGTTTTATACTACGACAGTAAGATTCTAATATCGCAATGTATTGGCTATTGTTCTTTCAGATGTGTCTGATCCCAAGATATTTCTAGCTCGCAGCCTAGGTAAGTTGTCAACAGCATACCCTGGACGATTTGGCCCACTCATTACTAGCGGACTATCTGAGCAGCATCGACAGCATCTCACAAGCTATCTCAACGTAGCTGGTGTACTCATGGTATGATGACTCCTACACCGAGTGTCATTAACAAACAACTTCCGATATGCTGCGTGTATCACTACTACAAGCAACTACCAGCACATTGCAAGTGTAATGACGAAAGATCTTTGGCCAAATCTCCTGGCAAACTTTTATACTTGCACACAGTAAATGTAACTGAAAAACATTACCACTACAGGGTAGTCGTCATAAGGAACACAGACACTGCTGAACTTGGCTGGTAAATCTATAAAATTGGTGATTATAGATTTTGTATTTATTAACATTTGTTGTTGACAAAGCAAATTTAAAGCGGTGCATTCAAGATTAATCTGTATTCAGAGTTTTTGTAGGAGTTTCTTAAAAAGTTCCTGCATATTTAATGAAGTCAAGTCAAGCCAATCTTGAATTAAATGTATGATTTTAAAACATAACTGTTTGTTTATCAAATTATTTTAAAATAAAACATTCTCTATAAAACTAGTGAAGAAATAATAGTCTTACATTGAGAAGAGCAAATGCCAACCACACATTTCACAAATAACAAGGGCTGGGCCGACTCCAATTTGATTATGGTAGAGCCATTATCAGCATTTTGAACTTGATTATTTTCTCTCATCTTCTGAACTGTGTAAGCAAAAAGTCAGATAATGATGACTCACCAGTTTTAAGCTTAAGTTGCAGACAACATGATTCTGTGTGTTATTGCTTGCTACAGGGAAGCATTGTCAAGGTTGAAGAGGGAGAGGGGGCGTGAGGGTTTATTGGTTAGGGAGAAAAATGTTTGAAAGGACAATTCATTGTGACTACGAAAGAAAGACAAATGGCCAGTTTCATAGTCAGACTTAGCACTGCTTGATTGTGAGCCAAATCTACAGTAGAACTTGTATAATTCGAACTTTTCCCTTGGTCCCTTGAAACTTCAACTTCTGTTAAAACAATGTTATTACTACTCAACTGTTGCTGCGCGGATAATAGGCTCTTTGCGTGCAGGGGAACTAGAGTTTGATGTTTCTTATGATAATTTTGTGAACTTGGATGATAGCTTAGCAGTTTGAGGTAAACTTACAGATGCAGAACATTTTGGTAAATGTTTTGAACAATATAAACAACAGTACATCTTCAGATAAAAAAGGGGAAAAAACAGAACTTTCAGAAGAGCCAATACCAACACCTTCACAGGCTATGGACCACATCGAAGAGTTGAGACGGTTTGTTGAAGGAAAACATAATGTAAGCCCTTATATTTTCCAGGTGCCCAATAAACTAGAAATGTTTACTACAACTCAGAGTATTAACTTCAAAAAACAATCAAAAATTTCTAGTTTTTTGAAAGAATAATTGTAAATACAGTATTCCGTACATATGATGATTGAAGTTATTTTCCTAGCCCAAATAAAAATTTACCTAATTCAGATTTTTCTAGTGGTCCTTTCATCTTTGAATTAGCCGGGTTCGACTGTATATATGTAAAACAACACCTACCTAAACCAGAATGGAATGGGCCAGTTTCATATGCGAAATTGCCCCATTCCATTCGAGTTTAGTTAGGTGTTGTCTTGTATTTAGTATCTACTCGCGGTGTCTTGAGGTGTCCTAAGTCTGACTGAAACAGTTCACTAGAACACTAGTTCACAACTACTGAATTTCTCAAATAAGTTTTTATTTTAATTGGATTTATAAAGAGTTGTTTTACAGGTATAAACTGATAACTAACTATACGATATAGAAAGAAATAATGAGGGAAAGAGGAGCTTAGGAAGGAGAAGAATTCAAATACTAGATTACTTTGAGGAAAGAATAAAATTCTGGGAGCTAAAGTAGGAGGCAGAGGACAGGGCCCATTGGCGGTCTCACTGACAAAATAAATGGACCTGCCGACATAACACCTAATTAAAAATCAATAAATCAACTTAATGACTTTAAACTATTTATTTTGAAATTTATCACTATTATTTGATATATTATATCTAAAATATAAATAATAATAACTGTCAGCTACTCTTTATAGAAGGCATAAAACAAACACAATTACCTTACAACAAAACAAAATTACCTTAGAAATACATGACAAATAGTAGGTACTTAAAAAGTGTTTAGTTATGGGTAAAAGAGAGCACTACATGTTCTAGGCCTAACTATATTACAGTAAATATGCCTACTTCTTGTTTTCTAAGGTAATTTTTGGGAAGATATGTTTAGCTTGACATGTTGTGTAAATATTAGAAATATTCAAAATAAGCACCAATATGAACGAAATTAAAAAGCTCATTTTCCATTGATTTGCAGTGCATGTAGTATGATTAGATAAATTCACCTGCCAGCTGTTAGATCTATTATACCACAACCGCCATTTTTGTTTAAGAAAAAGATCTCAAAATTGTTGTGGTGCTCCACCTTGGTCGAAAACACACTACCGAGAAACGTAACCAAGTCAATCGTGAAAACTCGCCTTAACACACTTCTCTCTTCTCATGAAGAGAGGAGTGTGTTTGTTTCTATCTATCTTCAAATAGAGACATTTACTTTAAACTCTTGTAAGGTTTATGAAACTAAATAATTTACAATGTTGAGTCTAAATGATATATTAAACACTGTTACAGAAACATTGACAAAAGAGTATAGCAATCACTTTCACATTTCACCCGGTTTGGTGACTGTGTGGTCTAATGTGCTACTCTTGCACTAGACTGGACTACCAATGTCGGATAGATTGAGCTTTGAATCTCGGTCGGATGTTCTGAAGGTGATTTGATGTCATCTTATAACTGTACAACCTATCAATATTATAAAATGAAAGTGGAAAGGGTACTTAATCTTAATATGTCCTTCCAGGGACTAAACTCATTCCCTGGCGCAGGCGATGAATGTCTGTTTTCCCCAACGTTCCCTGGTGCAGGCGTAAATCAATGTTTCACTGCGATAAGTTATTGTAATGCCATCTATCAATGAATCACTGTACTTTTAGCCAGTCTGAATACTTCATATTGAAGCTAAGAGATAGGGCCACCAGTTCAATGATATACTATGACCATGAATAAAGCAATGACGTGTGTAACGTGTGTATGATAATATTAAATGATTATAGAAAATAACTGCTGGGCCTGTGTAGATCTCTGCACTAAATAATCGCTAGGGAATGGGTTAGGCACATCCAGGTCATTTTAAGTACTTCCTAGTATAGTGCGTTATTTATACAGTACAGAAACCTGGCTATCTGGATTCATATCACAGCAGTGGTTTATGTTAAATTCATCAAATAATTTTTTAATTGTGTGAGTTTTATGACTGGTATGCAAGTTGTTTTAATATTTGTTGTAAGTAAATACTAGTACATGTTACAGGCTTTTTAGTACTATATTTTCAATAAGTCTCTTAGGGCCAGTCTTATGACTGCTAGATGAATATTGCTATCGAGAGGTTAAAGCTAGCGACCAGATAAAGGTTATCAGCCACTTTAATATTTTATGTATATTATGAATTTAATTTATCTGCTGGATAGTTATCTGAAAGGTAAATATATTTTTATTAATAAAACGCAAGGTTGGTGCTGTTTTTACTGGTGTGTGCATGCGTATAAACCTTAATGCTATTGCTACTACCTGGAAAGTGACTACAACGCTCAACATTTGTTAAATAATGGCGGCTAAATGAGTGCGAGCAAACAGATGGTGTCATGTGGGCGCAGAAACTAAAACGTCTTGTAAGTACTAATTTTGGTGTCTGCCAAAATGTAGGCAATAGTTGGGTACAGCGTTTACAAAATTTCATTTATTGTATTCCACATTTTGATCATTTGTTCTTAAATGAATATAACTACAAATAGATTGTCAGTTTATATAAAAGTGTAAATTAAATGTTCTAACTTTATATAGTTAAGAGCCCGGGCTTGTGCTCACTAAACAAGTGAACCAAGATGTTAACCTAAAAACAGATCCTGATAGGCGAAACCTCATGAAAAACCACGCGTCACTATGGCAACAACGATTTCAACTTCCAGATCAAAGTTATCAGGTACTTAAACCTTCCGATAAAAATGTGATGGGTAAATACATTTTATCTGGTTAGTAAATAAATGCTATCAGGTAGTCTTTTATCAGCCAAATAGAAATATTTATCTACCAGAGTAATATTTATCCAGGAGTCATTAGATCAGCCCTTAGTGTGAAATCTTTTTTTTCTCCCCTTGGAGATAAATTATCCGAATTTGATTTGCTTCAGTGGCTGAAAGCTCTAAGGTGTCACTCTTATGTTTAATTGGCCTTCTGATGTTGGAGAGGTCAGGGTTTGAATCCCATTCGGATCTACTAACAGTTCCTTTTCCTAAATGGTTTCCCACTTTTACACACAAATGCGGGTAGATTAACTCTAAAATGCTTCCTTCCTCATCCCTACTCATATATGTGTATTACCTGAACAGATATGTGGTGATAAAAAAAAATCTGGATTTTTTGTTTTACGGATTAACCTAGGTTCTAATTGGTCCGGACAGTCGGGTTCTACTATAGTAAAAGGAGGGTAATTGGCTGGAACATAATTCTTTGTAATGGTGTTTCTTATCATAATACTAAAACAAGCAAATTTGTTAAATTAAAAAAAAAATTGAAAGTTGCTGTATCCCCTCCTAATAAAAACAAAAAGATTAAAGTTT
Organism: Timema shepardi; assembly: GCA_902151425.1. Lineage (NCBI taxonomy): Eukaryota > Metazoa > Arthropoda > Insecta > Phasmatodea > Timematidae > Timema > Timema shepardi. Next base: position 335,940 of record CABFVX010000067.1, read on the forward strand.
GTAAAATATAATATAGCCTGCCTTGTAATTAGTCCCTGGCCCGCCTTCACTTATGTTTGGAGACGTTTTATCAGGAGTCCTTGGGCGAGTGGAGCCAAAGATGCTAAACCCAGGTACTTCTACAAATACTACAAATATCACATGTAATATCCCTGTAAACCTGTAAACCAAGAGAGACTCAAGTGTGTTTTACACATAGCTCCAAATGGCCACTACTATGGCACAACATCATAAGCCAGTTCCTATACTGCTATCTAGTTTAGTTGGTTATAGTATTCTTGTTTTAAATTATTAACTGGCGAATATGGTTTCCACAATAAAATTATGCTGGAACATTACTAGTTTCTACTGAATAAATTTATTACACTGTCTTAAGTGTCAACAATTTATATAACACTACCCATACCCCCTTCGGTGACTGCATGGTCTAAGGCGCTACTCTGCCAATAGAATGCTGATGACAGAGAGAAGGTTTTGACCTTGGTATTGAGTTATAAAGTGGTTTTTTTTTCAAAAATTTGTTTTCCACTCTCCCTCCACATAAATGCAGTTATACTTCCTCTAAATATAACATTCCTAATCTTTAAAACCATTAGCTTAGGTAGTACATAAGTGTATAACCTGAATGGGTAAGCACGGTATTAAAAAATTGAGGGGGAGGACTCCATTAATAAATATCTGCCTGAATTATGTTTTGTTGTTAAATTAAAGAAAACTAGTACTATTTAGTGTTTACTTTTGAGTAATAATAACCACAACAATGTATTTATTATTTATATTTCTATAGTAGTGTATGAAGAAGAAATAAATATCAAACAGAAACTTAAAATTAATGTTTGTGTGAAAGGGCCCCTGATTAAACCTGTGTGATCTAAATAATGGAAGTTTTGGTGTATTGCAACACAAACCACCAAAACAGTTATCAGAGATTCATGGCACACACAAGTCTAACAGTAGTAAATTGAATGAATGTTAGAGAAAATAATAAACTCAAAAGCAAATACAAACAATTACAGGTAAAATCACTAGAACTTCAAGTGCAGTGAGACAAAATTAAACTCTTGAATGATAAGTAAATTAATAAATAAATTTGTTTTAACTAATCATGAAACATTTTAATCCAGCAAATCTTCTAAGGAGATTTGAAAAAGATGAGATTCAAAATTATATTTTAGAACTAGTGTTTGTTGCTGGTTTGGTTCAACATTGAACTAGAATAAACTTACCTAATCAACTGTATGCATGTTATAATTAATGTATTGTAATATTAAAGGGTAAGGCTTACACACCAGAAAGTTGAACTCAAAGTTCACAATTAAAACACAGCAAAACATAAAATTATGTAATTTTTGGGGTACATCAGGCTCCTTCAGCAGAAGAGTAAAAGTCAGACTGCTCTATAGCATGTCAAGGCTATAGGTTAAGTTAATACTTAATATAAAAAGTTTAGTGCAATTTTTCCTTTGTTTTATAACATAAAAATTGATAATTTTTTTCTATGGCAACTTGAAAATTAATATAAAATAAAAGGGATAACAAGCTCAGATAACTTACCTGCGAGTAAAATAGTTAAAATAACATTAAACAAAAACCATTTTAAACATCCTGTTTGAAAACTATGTAGCTTCTAAATATGTAATATATTAAATAGTTACAACTAAGCTATTTTAGTTTACACCTGCCTCGATAATGTAGTTGGCTAAAGCGCTAGTTTCGTGTTGAGCTTGACTGCCAATGATGGGGAGATCGAGGTTCGAATCTCAGTCGGGTGAACTGCGACGGTTTTTCCTAAATAGTTTTCCACTCTCGCTCCACATAAGTGGGTTCATTTCCTCGAAATTCAACCTTCCCAATCCATTAGATTAATTATTACTTAAGTGTATAACCTAACGAGTAATAAGACGCGGTGCTAAATAAAAAAAAAGTATAGTGGTTGATTACGGTTGTATAGGTGTGTCAAAATGTAATTTGTTAATTTAAATAATATTCTTAAATATCTGTTTTTGTGTTAACATCTTCTATCCAGTATTATACAGATAAGTTCTGATTTAACCATTTTATTTCTTAAAATAATTTAGTGTAAATATATTTGATTAAAATTGATACCACTTATCTAACAAATTAAATACAATTTGTATGTTTAATCATAGAAGAAACTCTCCAATACTACAAATGAAATACATCATCTAAATAAAACTCTTGTGCCAACTTTAGAAAGTAAAATTACACAACTTAAGGATGAGATTATTAGTACTGAAGATAATAAACATCACATTTATGGTGAAAGAAATGGCCGCAAAAGTTAATAGTATAACAGTAGCAAAAAACTTGCTCAAATAGATAATAGTGAATATATTTTCCTTGGTGAAGAAATGAATAGGATCAAACTACTTTTAGAGGAAAGAAGTCATGTCATAAATGAAATGACTGATTACAAAACAAAAGGCTATCTTCATCAAAAGAAAATGGTTGCTCAGTTGAAAGAAGAAATGGAAAATAACTATAAAAACTTTCAGACGGAATTAAATATTTTCAGCCATTTTTCTCAAAAAATTAAGACGCAAATGCTTGAAAATTTTCATGATAAAATGAAAAGTACTCTAAATGAAGCTACTCAGAAAACAGATGTATTAAAATTCAGAGGTGTTCGTTATAAATACACAGACGTGAACAAGAGATTAGTGACTACATATCATCGAGTTGGAAGAGGACATATCTTGACTGGAAAATTACTTGATTTAATGAGTTGATCTCAAAATTTAATTCAAAGTTCAGTAAAAAGAAAAAAAAAATCATTTTACAAAAACCATTTGGGGTATCAAATGCAAGACAGAGGATGAAATAGTATCAGTTGTCATAACACTATATTGTATACTTTATGAACATAAAAGTGAGCTGCAATACACAAGAGTAAAATATAGTAAATGTAGGATCTAGTATTTTGATCTATCAATTATGTAGAAGTATGAAGATGCCTTATTGCTTAATTACACCAACAATGCCAAAGACATTCTTTTGAATATATATTACAAAGACACCATTAGATAGCCAAAAACTAAAAATAGTGTCATTTCCCATGCTATCATACACAATTTAAAACGCGTGTGAATTTTAAATTGTTAGAAAGTTATTATTTTGCAATTTACCCACCGGGGAATAAAAAAACTTGTTTAAACAAATTTAGTTTATGCCTACCGTATATAATATTTTTACTTAGTTTTTTTATATAAGATAATGGTATTTTGTAATGACTATTTCTAAGAGTAAATAATTAGTTTAACTGTTTGATTTGAGATGGGTCATAAAAGAAGACATTTTCTAATCAAACAAATGCCCACCTTACAAAATAATTATAAGTCTGTTTAAGAGGTGGCCTATAATTTTGATTCCCGAGCAGCATCGGGATTCAACCCCTGGCTTGAGTAAAAATAATTTATGATAGTGTGGAACTAACTTTGCTGGTGTAAATATATATTTATGTTCAATATATGTACAAGCAGGGTTATAATATTTACAGGTTTATTTTTAATTTAGTCATGGTTTTTTTAACTATTCAAATATGAAACTATTAATAATCAAAATAACATGATTCAAACACCCTAAGAAAACATAATAAAAGCGATAATTCCCGTAATTTAATATGAGAAATATACAACAAAACATTTACAGTACAATTAAATATTGCATTCATACTTTACAGCGCTGTACATAAAAGCAATATTTTACTCAGTAAAAATGAGTCAGCTTAGAACTTTTTATCTCCAAAGGTAATTATAAACATAATCTTAGCGGCAGCAATAAAAGGTAATTATAAAACAATCTTAGCAGCAACAATTGTAATAAAGAATTTAAAAAAACTATTGTTTTTTTTATTGATTTGTTACTATGAATATTTATCAAGACATATTCAACACTTTGATTTCATATTGTGCACAAGTAAATATAAATCAAATGATTCAACAATTTTTCTTCTCACATAACTAATAAAACAAAATAATATTACTAACCAAAGATAAAAATGTGTTTAATCATGTTTTGAAACCATATTCTTGTATATTGTTTTGTACAATTTATTACTAGAAATTAAAATTGTATCCCTCACAGTTCATAATTTAATTTGCTACATTAAACTAGGATCACATTTCTAAGTCATGAAAAGAAGTTATTTCCATTTCTTGTTTTCATAGTCCCATTTGGATGCAAGTCCTTCTATTGGGTTGACTGCAAGGTCAATCATTTTCCTCAGCTGTGCTTCCTTGCGCTCAGGACTAAATGAGTCAGGGAGGTCATTGTAAACTGCAACAAATAATACACCAATGACTTACTAAGACTATTAAAACTAATATTTTATCATGAGTCACAAACTATGAACATTTCAGGAAAGGGTGGTGAATATTAATATATGTTGTCAATTTCACCCCTCTCAATTTAAAATGATGGGGTCAAAGTTTTGAACAAAAATACAAGAAAATAAACACTTTAGTGCTATTAATGCCTTATTTAAAGTAGTACATCTCTGGAGAGATTCAATCTCCCAGTATATAAATAAGGCAAATGAAGCGTTGGTAATGCTCAAAGTATAGATTATACAAAGGGGTGCAGAAGTAGAGTCTGTTCATGATAGGTCTCACCTGGATGACAGTTCAAAAATCATATGTTTAGGTTTTGGGTTGCCAACACTTGTAAAAGATAACTGTTTTGTTATAAATGTTAAGTTTTTTTAAATTATATTTTACATTTAAAATACAGTAATGTAAACTTAAGTTTTCTCACAATATTTCATTATGTACTTTTAATCATTTCATTTTAGCCACTCCGAAACCATATTTTAAACACATTTATTAAAAGTACTTATTCTTTGTTTTGGAATGTTATCTATGATGTGTTATATAGTGCATACATTAATAACTTTTAATACAGTGGATATGAGAAAATACTTGTAATTTTTTTAACATATAATAAATCATTTTATGATGATTTTATCATATTTTGACATATTTAACTGAATAAAATATTTTTAATCACTGCGTGGGTGCATCAGTGTAAAGAACTTGTTTCCGTCATGTTCAATCACATGGTTTAAATTAAATGGTCGCCATTTTGAAGCTATGTTCGTTAGACCTTTTGTGTAAATGTTATGAATAATAATTTTTTTAAAGTAGAATAAAATTATAAATAATCTTTTTGCCCAGCCTCAAATAAATATACAAATAATATTAGCCTAAATTACTGTGGTTTTAACTATCAAATTCATACATTACCATATGTTTTAATTACAGTTATCCAAGGTTACAGATATCAGCTGTTGGTGTAGGGCTACATTAGGGACTATATCTAATAGCTTTTTGAGCTGTCATTAAAGTAAGCTAAGGTTGTGAATTTACTATGGCTGTACCTACCTAGTCTAAGAAAGGTTTATTTGCAGATTTGAAAGTGTCAATTAATTCATACGGTGTTTGAATTGTTTGCCCTAATTGTTAACATATTTTTAAAGTTTGTAAGCTACATTAAGGTGGCACACATCACTATCATGAAAATATCAGTATTCTATTTTGTATGTACCTATTCTTACACCCCTCTGTATATTTATGGCACTTAAGTCACACCACTGCTAAATATAAATTTACTAAACCATATTCTAAACGCTTTTTTTAGACTGCTTAAAGAATTTAAATTACATGAGTGTAAGTATTGCAAGAAAAAAAAATTACTAACTTAATTTTGTCACCAGCGAATGCAAGTATTTTATCTCCAAAAGTGTTAAATTTGAGATATTTGGTGTTTACGTTTATTAAGAATGCACATGGTTTGCCTGCGTTTAAATCGAGATTACTATATAATTACTTAAGAAGATACAAACTCGAGTTGTCATCATAACATTGGTTTTATACACAAGGTCAAACTTCAATGCTCTTTTACACAAAAGTGGAAAAATAGACATAAAACCCTTGCATTCTCAGGTGACGATTTGTATCCTATATTTCAAACTAAATTAAAATTTAATTTTCAAGGATTTTAAAATTTAATTTTCAAGGATTTTAAATTAATTTTTTTTTTAACTTTAGTAGTTTCAAATCAACTGACCGTAGAGCTTCTCTAGGATAATCAGCCAGATCCCTAGCGATATCATGATAAGAGAGATACCAACAATAGACTTCCACTCGCCGGTGGGCGCCTCCATTTCTGAGAAGGTCAGACAAAAACTGGCTCTGTAAAGGGCCTTTTTTTCTTCCAAGCTCAATTTGCACCAGTCTCCCTTTTCCTTCTCCTTCAAAGCCTTTTACCAACAAACAGCAATAAATAAAACTTCAGGTCTTCACATTACAAAATGCAAACAACACATCTTGATCGTTAGATCTATATGATTGCTACAAAGAACAGTTACCATAACAATAAACATTCAAACTAACAAAAGTTAGGGCTTGGCTGGTGAAGTTTTTTTTTTTTCCTTCACTGATAATATTAATTATTTTGTTTATTCAAAAGGAGCTATTATTATGATTCCATCTCTTACAAAATATATAGCTAACTATTTTTCATAGTTAAATTTTAAATAGTGTAGGCCTACAAAACAAACAAAAAATCATAAAATTAAATTTTAAAATAATTAAGAGTATATACAGGTAAACATAGGCCTACTACCTGAAAACTAGATTTAATTAAATATTTTAAGTATGATTCTATTAAGCACTAGGTTAGTGATGGTCTAGTTTAAGGTTAAGCACACCTCCAATCTTTCGCTTCATCAAAGACCTGTTGTTCAAGTTAAAGACTTTATAAGTTAGGCCTACCCCATCCCCTTACAAACTAGATCTCCCTCTACCCTCACCCTTCAAACTATTATGGACAAATATGGAAATATTTAGATCTTTTAGTTCTAACCTGGATGTCTGGAGTGTTTTCTTTGAACCTGATAGCAGGCATAGGGAAGTCCACCCGGTCCATATAGCTTGCCTGCCCATTAAAACCAAAACCTACTACTTCTCTGTTGCCGATTCTGGAACGGTTGTGGATTCCTACTTTCTGCAAATGTTGAACTTGTCGTAGTGCCGATGCTAGTAATCTACTAGTCATCTTGAATTAGATCTAAGACAAGAAAAGATTATATAGGCAGGGCTTCTACAGTGAATTATCTCCATGAATTGGCCAACCCAATTTATTCCAAACTTAGCATTAAAATTACCTAAGTATTATACAGTCCAACACTAATAATGTTAAGTTGAATTAATTAGAAATACTACAAAAGAAAGCTATTAAAATGTTGTTCAGGCTACCACTTTGTGCTACCTCTAAACAGGTTTACCTTCAAACAAATGTACCACTTAAATTAGTTCTAAATGCTCCCTTTATTTGGCTAATTAATTTTATTTCTGATGTTCTTTTCAGTTTTTAAATTCTTACTTTATTTAGTAATAAACTACATATGATTTATGCTTGAATAGGCTACGCCATTGAGTAATCTGACATATATATATCCTACCCTTTAAATCCTGTTTAAAAATTCTTTTTGGTACTATGAAAAATGAAACTAATGAGTTTTTCATAATTTGTCCTATTATGTATACCTTTTGTTCCAAAAATAAGAAACTCCATCCTCCCTCTCTAGATATAGCCTGTATCTGAACATTCTACTCGAATGCAATGTCACCTTGACTCATGCCCTTGATAGCTGCATTGACAATCATGTGACCAAGTTTTGATTTGTCCGAATAGTCGTGAAGGATACCTATGCAGTCTTCTCAAGCCGTGCTCAAGGTCTTGGTCACCATGGATATGAAGGCTACCAGCCGTGCGCTGTTCTTGTGGTGTTTGACTGGCAATTGTTTTAGTATTATTGTTTCGTCTGCTAGAGCACTGACTTACGTTTTTCACCATTTTAAATAGTTAGATGAAGTCTTCATTAGGCGCAGTGTGAGTAGTGTAAAATCATCAAGACTGCATCAAGTCTAAAACTAGGCAGCCTTGGACTATTCGGATACAGCCATAGAATTAAATGTGATCACTTATGCATAATTATGTTTTACAAAAAGTTTGTAACATACACCCCATAAAGATTTAACTTTTTTAACGTTTAAGATTGTTTCAACAATTTCTAGCTCTTTTAATGGTGTACAAGTTAATGATTAGATTAAGTTAGGTTATGATGTGAAAGTCTGAAGAGAATAGATTAGATTTCGAATGGTTTATGTCATGTCGAGATTACAATCATCTTTACGTTCACTTAACATAACATTTACTTGATGTTAAGAAACTAGTTTGTGATCAGTACTCACATAATGGACAACTCTTAAAAGTAAGTGAACCCTAAGTGGTTGAAGTTAAATGCATTGTTACATTTCATAAGAGGTTTAGGTGAATGTTTAATTGATCGTGATCCCAGCATAAGCTTTATTTTGCATAGTTTTGCAAAGAAAAATACCAAAAATAAATGTAAAACAGACATTTATCCTAAATGGAAAATAATTATTGAACAAGCCTACCAAATAAGTTTAAACATTGCTTAGGATTTAGATTTCCATGTTCCAAAAATAAATTCATAGATCAAATTTAATTTAAAAATATCGTAGTATTTAAGTAAAAATATTTCATTAATAAAGTAATTTGTGTAATGTGATCAATCTGAATTTATGCCTAATGGTTGTGCAAGCTTGGAAGGTGCCAAGCCTCTTATATAATTAAATATATCAAATATAACATGATAGAAGGACTATTCAATTATATAATAAGAGTAGGGAAAAGTTAACAAACGTTAATGGTGAAACTCCATTTTAACTGTAAAATTAAAACTGCCGGTAGATAATAGACAATATTCTTACCTCTAAATATTTTTTAATCTTAAGATGGACCTTATGTGATGATGAAGAAACGATAAAAGCCCACGATTCTAAATAATGGACCTTCAAATAAGATTGATATAGGCTTCGAAACACGACCGATACCGCTAGCCGCGCTGTAGTCCGTTTTGTCTCGTTGATGGTTGGTAAAACCGATAATCTATGTTTTTCAAAGTAATACTCTTAAAACGAGATAATATAAAGAGCGAATTAAAGAAAATATCGTTTACTTTTCCAGATACGGTACACTCTGTCTTAAGAATATGTGTTACTGTACAATTAGTTTATACATTTTAAGATTCTGTAAGCAATCATAACTTTTTATTATACCTACTACTTTATAAGGGCGGTATTAAATTGTTACATTGACTTTCTAATTATTTTTTTATAGGTATTGTTAATGTCTATCAAACGTGAAGGCTGAAAATCACATGACCTCACGTAAAGATAGGCCGTGTGAAATTTATTTTATTTATTTATTTATTCAGAAGTTGTTTACAAAAAGAGCTAAGATCGGCTCGTATGCATATAAACGTCATAATGTAGGCGTGGTTCATTCACTAACTAGCTACATACATTTAGGAAAGTGAGGTATATTACAGGGTATAAATTATTTGTCCTCATCCAGCCACATTATTTTAGATGCATTCAGCCCAATAATAGTAAAACTGCAATTAAACATACAAGTATACACCAACAACAAAACCTTTACAAAATATAGAAAAAAAGTACAGTATACATAAACATGACATACATACACATTCTGCTCCCATTATAATATCAGTTTCTACAAAATTACAAATAACGTTTCACCCACATATCACCTGATCAAAATTGTTTTCTAGAATGTATTATTTAACTTCCTTTTTAAAAAGATTAAGTTTTTTTATATTTATTTCTTGTGGTATTATATTGAACAATTTTAGTCCCTTAATCTTTATTGAGTAGAGTCTAAAAGTAGTGGTGTTTAGTCTTTTCTGGAAATAATTATTTCTACTTCTTGTAGAGTAATTCCCCTTTTTGTGTTCCCTAATTTTTAGGTTACTAATAGATAGGCTGTTTTCAAGTTTATATACCATTACAACCGTATAAAAAAATAGCTTCAGTTAATTTCAAAATACCCAACCTTTTAAGCGTAATGTCGCCGTCCTCACCGCTGGGCAGCCGAAAAATATTTTTAGTGCTGTGTTTTGTAGTCTTATTAGTGGTATTAAATTACTTTTAAAAGTATTACCACAGATTACATTTAAGTAGGACAAATGCGAGTTAACCAGAGCAAAGTAGATGGGCTTTAAAACGTTTGGAGTGAATTTGTAGGAAAGTTTTTTGAGCACCCCAACTGGACCCCCAAATTTTTTTTGTGACATGGTTTATATGTGAGTTCCAGAATAGTGAGCTTTCAATGGTCAGACCGAGATATTTTGCTTTCCTTACTTGTTTCAGAACGTTATTCCCAAAGCTTATCTGGTAATTATCTATACTCTTTCTATCTTTGTTTCTCGGTCTAGTAAAAATAATATAGTTAGACTTTTTAAGATTAAGCGACAGTTTATTAACTCTTAACCAATGGTATAAGAGTTTCAGGTCTGTTTGAATATTCTCTGCTATAGTTTTAAAATGTTGTCCAATATAAAATAAACTTGTGTCATCTGCATATAGTTGTAAATGACCTTGAAAATTTACTTGGAAAAGGTCGTTAACAAAAATAAGAAAAAGTAAAGGTCCAATTACCGAACATCGAGGGACCCCACACGTGACACCACGTACGGTGCTTTCGTGATTGTTTATGTAAGTGTATTCATTTCTGTTAGTAATATAGCTCTTAAACCACTCAAGAGCTACTCCTCTTATTCCTATTTTAGACAGCTTGTATAATAGAATTTCCTAGTTGACAGTGTCAAGTGCCTTTTTTAAATCAATAAATAAAGCTCCAGATAGCTTAGTATTGTCATCCAATGTATTTTGAATTTTGTCACTCAATTCAAAATCCGCCACTAGTGTATCAGATTTCCCCCTAAATCCATATTGGGGATGTTTGAAAAAATTTATTTTGTCTAAAAACTTAAGTAATCTAACTTTCATTATTTTTTCTAATATCTTTGATATGGAGGATATAAGTGAGATAGGCCTGTAGTTAACTGGATAACATTTTGAAGTGCCACCCTTATATAAGGGAATAATTTTTGATATTTTCAGCTGTTCCGGAAATTGTCCTTTTGTTATAGATTTATTAAATAGAACAGATATATACTCTGCAAAAAAAATTGAGCAATGTTTTAATAGTTTATTAGAACATTTATCAAAAGGTAGACTTTTTGAGTTACTAAGATCTCTTATCATATTTTTTACTTCCATTACATCTGTTGGGAAAATTGCAAATGAGCCGTCTATAGTGGTAGTGTAATATGTCCACTTATCATCAGGATATACAGGAATATTCATTGCAAGATTGTGTCCTACATTTATAAAAAAAAGATTTAAAATATCTGCCATTTCAGGAGTTGTATTATATTCCTTGTTCATAAATTTCAATTTTGATATTTTATTATTAACCTTACAGTTTTTATTAAGAGACTTATTTATCTCCTGCCACAATTGTTTAGGATTATTACTACTGCTTATAAACCTTCTTGTAAAATAATTTTTCATCAACCTTCTCTTAAGTGTTGTTACATTATTCCTAGCTAAAATATAATCACTCTTATAGTTTGTATTTTCTGGGTTAAATTTAACAAGTTTATATGTTTTGTCACGTAATTTAATCATTTCCAACAGCTCACTGTTCGCCCAACCACACCTAGGCGAATAGCGAACACTATTTGTAATTATTTGACCTCCCCTTCTTTCAGCAAATAACAAAGCATTTTGCACTATCGTCATGAGTTCCTCAAAAAATATATTTGTATTTGTGCTGGTGTTAATTTGTCCCAGAGATTCATTAAGCTTAAGTTCTAAGATATTGTAATCAATTACACGTTGATTTTCAGTGTCATTTTTCCTCTTCGCCGTGATATAATTTGATTCTAATTCCACTATTAGAATGTTGTGATCACTTAAACTATTGTTAATGTTTGAAACCCACAGAGCCTGGCCATCTACATTTGAAATAATTTGGTCCAATGTACTTTCATTGTTGTTAGTTATTCTAGTTGCTAGCTCATTGCAAATTTCAAAGCCATAGCTGTTTAGCAGATTATTAAATATTGTATCATTCATTGTATTAATGTTTGTGTCCCCTATGATTATGCATTTTTTCCCTGCCAAATTGTTTAGAATGTTTTCAAAATATGCTAGAAAGTTATTAAGAGGGATATTTGGAGGCCTATATATAACACTGATCTGTAGGGGTGGGCTTAATGAGTCTATTTCAATTCTTAGAAAGTAAAAACTACTCTCATCCATTTCCATAACATTGAAGTTCAGGTTATTTGCAGTATATATACACACACCCCCACCCTGCCTGTCATTCCTACAGGCAAAGGTTCCTGTATATCCATTAATATTATAAAAGTTAGTTTCATACGATTTAAGCCACGTTTCTGTAAGTATAATTAAATCCGGTTGTAAAGGCAGAGTACTTATTATCACCTGTAGTTCATCCAACTTATTTGTAAGACTTCTGATGTTTAAGTAAAATATATTTAGTTTTGGCTGGGGAAAACAATTAACAAATTGAGTCAAATTATCTAACATTATCTCATTTTTTATCATTGTTGGTGATAATTTAAAACACTAAAAGAATCAAAAGGGCCCATACTAATTTGTTTGTAGAAATACATGTTGCTTATCAAACCTAATAAGCCTACTATTACCCTATTAGTAAAAAACAGAGAGAACTTATCCCTGAGTATAAAATAATCATTGAGAAATAGACAGCCACATTTACCAATAAGACAGTTTCTTAGACTAAACCAAAGAAAACAACAGTAAAACACAAAGGTACATACCCAGGGCCGGATGAGACAAAACCACAAGTAGAACACATAAAAAGTGTAGTAAAAAAAGAAAATTTTCTTATAAACCGAAAATAACAAACACTCCATAAAAACATTTGCAAAAAATACACTATGCTCGGTCAATTTAAAAACAACCATTAACGTCTTTTTTTAAACACCATAAAACCGTTTGCGTTCTCATTTCTATTTACTTCCCACTTTTTTTCTTCATTGTACAAAACAGCTGGTTTCCCTTCCTCTTCTCGTATATAAATACGACCATTCTTGACCCAGACAAATGAAAATTTACCATCATCCCTTTGTTTTCTTGCTTCGGCAAACTTCTTTCTGTTACTAGCTGTTAGATGCTCATTCAGATAGATGTTATGAGCCGGTGCATTCACAAAGGAAACTGAGTTAGTGTTCCTCAACTTAGCCTTCTCTCTCATGAAATCTTCCTTAATTGTTCGCCTAACAAACTTTACAATTATCGTCGGCGGTTTTCCCGCTTTCCATTGTGGGAGCCGGTGAGCAATATCAATGTCATTTTCTGTTATGTTTACACCTATTTTTTCACCGATCTTAAGCACTATATCTCTCACATTTTCTTTTTCCAGTTTTGGGATCCCATCAATCAGGACATTATTGAGTCTCATATACTGGTCAAGCTCTTCATTACGCTCCGCAATCACACGCACTTCTTTTTTAACAGCCTCGTTATCAAGTTTGACCTGACCCACACTATTCTCTATTTTCAAAATTGAATCGCCAAAAACTTTATTGTTATGATTTATTTCGTTAAGCTGGCAGCTAATTCTTCCTAGCTCCTGCATCACGTCACCGATTGAGTAAATGTTTTTTCCACCCAAGTCTTGTTTTGTGATTTGAGCATTACAAGCTTCAGAATCCATTGTTGAAACGCCTTTGTTGGTTGTTGCAGGTGCACCATACTTTTCACACCTCTCACAGAACCATTAAGAGTCTTTATTATTTACCAAAAAGATACATTTTCTTTTGCCTACTTTAGCGCAGGTTTTGTGGTACCACTTTGCACATTTTCCATCACAGAAAACACTTTCCTCGTTAGGTTTAAAATAATTTTTACACACGCCACAGATAGAAGAACCACGCCGATCCACCATCTTTGACTCAAATTTTATATTTAATTATATTTAGTAACTTTTCTTACATGTCGATTAAGATTATAATTCCAGTGAGAATTAGTCCACGTCAAAATATCTAAACACAAATTAGGTGCTGGATAGACAATATAGATTTATTTAAAATCAATTTTATAGCCGACTTACTCTAATGAAATAGGCTGCTTAATCAATCAATTGACCAAAGTTCACAAGTGCCATGACATTGTGTAGTTTTAGGTCACCATACAGTTTCGTTTGATAATTTCTATGAATTATGAAATTCCAAGTAATTTAAAAAAATATACTATCCTTCTTATTCTTACTGTACAGTAATAAAATTACTCATTAAAATTTTTTTAGATATTGTTAATGTCTATCAAACGTGAATGGTGAAAATCCCACGACCTCACGTAAGGATAGGCCTACGTGAAATTATATTTAGTAACTTTTCCTACATGTCGATTAACATTATAATTCCAGTGAGAATTAGTTCACACGTCAAAATATCTAAACACAAATTAGGTGTTGGGTAGTCAATATAGCCTTATTTCAATAAATTTTATAACTGACTTACTGTAATGAAATAGGTTGCATAATCAATCAATTGACCGTAGTTCACAAGTGCCATGACATTGCGTAGTTTTAAGCTACTATACAGTTCTGTTTGATAATTTCTATGAATTATGAAATTCCAAGTAATTAAAAAAAAAATACTATCCCTTCTTTTTTCTACTATACAGTTTTCAAATTGCTTACTATTCATTCCTGTTACCTACTATTAAAATTCTCGTTTGGCCAAGGACAATATTATTAAATGCTCTACATGTTTTGTTTGTCATTTTTGGCTCTGGCCGGAGAAAATATCGATTATTTTATATTCTTGGTAATAGAGCCACTTACATTTTGGAAGCTCGTTGTAATTGAAAAGTTTTTTTCATTTATGTTTGTTATACTGTAACAGTTGACTACTAGCGGCTTGCTTAAAAAGTGATATTTAATATTGACTAATTTAATTAAATAAATTACTGTATTAATATTAATTAATTGATTTTATGTTTTCTAATTATTGTTAATGTTGTTTATCTAATAGGTTTTAGATTTTTTTATTTGAGTCGTAGTTCCAAATATGTTTTTATTATGTCTACTTCTTGATAGAACAATATTTTGAATATGCTACGGAATAAAGTAATTTGGAACACCGTTCAGAATTATATTTGGTCTTCTGTTTACGTTCTAAAATTATCTAGAAAATAATCCTAGACTTTTGGCGGTTTCAATACCATAACATGTGGTTAAGTTCATTATTAACTCATTAAATAATTAATTATTAATGATTTTAAATTAGGCCAGTCCTCCAGTGATAAACATACTATATTTGTTTGTGGAAATTCAAGATATTTTTAACCATTGGAGGTAAGTATTACCTAGACTTTTTAAATTTATTTTTTAGCACCTCATCTTATTACCAGTTCGGTATATATGCCTATGTATGTACTAATTACACTAATTATTATGCTAGGGATTGGAAAGTTTTAGTTTAGATTAAGTGCACCCGCATGTGCGTAGAAGGAGAGTGAAAACCATTTAGGAAAAAAACTTCAGTGTAACCGACCAGGATCAAACCTCGGTATTCTAGTCTAATACGAGAGTTAGACCATGTGGCCACCGAAGTGGGTCTGGACTTAATGCTATCCATGAAGAAGAATTTTTGGTGTGATCAACTCAACCTACAGTAGCCCCATGAATTCTTTGGTGCTGACTGACAGCTCACAGCTGACTTCTGACACTCAACATTTAGGTATATAACTAAATTTTGACTGTCAGAAGTGACAGCTGCTAAACACATGTTTTTACAGATCATTTGGTCCGGCGTAGGTACTACTTTATGTACTTACATGGTACCATAAAAACGTTTTAAGCATTTTTGTTCCAACTGTAATGCTAAACTTTCAATTTGATATTGCTATTGCAATGATATCGATCCCAAGAACATTTTCAGTTAAAGTTATTAAAGTTTCAAATGTCACTACATCATTACCTTCCGCCACAAGCCTGTCTGCTGTCCTTTTACATACTGCCCCAACACCATCGGGAGCACCTTTCCCATGGCCAGCTTCCAAATAAATCCAAATAAATTTCTTTAATTTGAGGTAGAATTTATCAAGTTTTGTTGCTAAAACATGGTCTTGTTGCGATATTGTGTGGCTGGACTATCACTTAAAAAGTGAAGTGTGTCAACCGCATAACTATTTTCAATGTAGTTCAAAACTGGTTGGAGGTGAGCCCAGATAGCTGGTACATTGTGCTGGAGTGATTCTGATAGCGTACTAAAGCATTTAGTCGTCAACTCTTCATTAGCTTCTCTCGAGTAAACAACAGTATGCAGTGATATCTGTTTTCGTGATCCACCAAAGTGGAAGTTTTTAGTTTCCTTAGCATATTTTAAAGAGTAGTTTTCACTGAAGTCCATATGAACTAGAGCTTCATTTTCTGCAAGTTTTGTTTTCAATATTACTATCTCATTATATTGATGTAGTGCTCTCCCTTCATGTTTTAAGAAACATATTATATGCTTCTCAAATTCTTGCACCATATCATAGATTGTGGTTTCAGCCAAACCTTTAGTCATTTTTACAACAGTTTTTTCTTTTAGGATTTTTGTGTTAGAGAAACTTTCATTCTTTGGCATCCATTTGAAATACTGCCCAGCTGAATTGGCAATAAAGTCACTATATGAAGATTTACGACCCATGAAAATGTCACAGTCATTTAAAAGACATTTTTCAGTTTTGTCGACACAACAGAATTCTTCCACAATACCAGCAGTTGTATTTTTCCCTAAAACGCCTACCTTAAACAATCCCGTGATCAATAGTTCCATGTTTACATGTCTGATACGCTTACAAGTATCTCGATCACTCACTCTCATTGGTTTCACCCATAATGGACAGTGTCTGCAGAAAATTTCATAACTAATCAATTTATCTCAATAGTACCTCATAAACATCTTATGAATGTTTCTCAATGTGTCATTTGATACCGTTTTGGTTTTGTCACTTTTTTTTGTTGTGATGTTAGTCTTTTTCTTCTCTTTTGTTTTGAGGTTAGTTCTGTAATTTTTATAATTAATCTTCCATTGTTTCCGTTTCTTCCTTTGTTCTATTTTCTTCTATTTTTCTTCAAATATTTCAGCCGTTCTTTGCTCTTCTCTCTTCACTGGATCATCTTTAATCTATTTATAACGCTCTTGTTCTGCTTTTCTTTTCTTATTTAACTTCTCTTCCTCACTAACTATATTTTTCCTACTCTTCTTCATGATGTTTTAAAAGTACCTAAAAATTATAAATTAATTAATCTTAAGTAGGCTAGCATATTAAAATGACTAGCTGACAAAAATTTGAAAATAAAAGTACTCATTAGGTCTACTTGTTTGAAAAAATAAAGAATCATCATTGATGACTAAATACAGATATTTTAGCTAATTCTTTTGAGTCGAATTACTAAATTTATAGCCCTAGTTTCTTAATAACTACTTTCCTAAATGTATTAGTAGAATAATTACTAATCTTCTCAAATTGTGAATACTATATAATTTAATCATTAAATAATATAAACAAGATAGGCTAGCTATTTAATATGTATTTATAAAATAGGTAAACATTAATAGAAACATAATTTGAAAAATATTGTTTATAATACATGAAAGTTCTAGTGATCATTCCTCTGCCCAAATAAAGTACAGTGGAATGATGATTATGAGGCTATGGGATTGAATTATCCATGTGGTTTATTCTAAAATACTTAAAAATATGTCTTTGGAAATATAATATTATTGTTTCTATTGTTGATAACATATACACTTTTTATTACAATAAATAAGTCATTTTAAACTCACCAGGTGAATGATGCTTTCATTAGTGACAGTGCAACATTTAAGAGCAACAATGAACACAGAAAAGAATATGTGCATGCAAAGACATGTAGTAGAATAGAAATTTCAACTGCACAACTTATTTTAATTATTTATTTCAACAATAATGCAGCTACCTTTATATCTTAACTGGGAAATTAACTAATGATCTACCATAGAAATTACAGAAACTGGAGACAAGAGATAAAGCTCAAATTAAGATGTTTAAAAATTTTTTAATAAACACTAATGATTTAAGATTCATAGTATATGTAATAGTTCTATTATATGGTCTAAAAGTTTAAAAAAAGGCTTTATTTATTTGAGTATTTAATTGAATTGTTGCTTAATCTGTTGTTAGGGCAATACAGGGGAATGATGTTTTATTTATATATATATATATATATTTTTTTTATAACTAGTATAAAGAAAGAAATGTTAGAATTAAATCAACATTTTAACAACTTAATAAACTTTCAAGTATAAAACACTACATAGGAATTAAAAGTGTAGGGACATTAAAATGATTATTCACTATTTACATATTAGTTTAATAATCAACAATTTTACTAGCACTGCAATTAGTTATCTATTCATACCAATTAATTCTAAATAATGTATAGTATGGCTGGGTGATTTAAGGATTTTGACATCGCGATATAACATCTGCATTGAACCAATAGGCACAATATATCATGATTTAATTTGTTGAGTTTTCAGGGTTATATTTGGTGGGGGGAGGGGATGAGTTAAAAATAAAATGTGTTTGGGGAGGGGATATTTTGTTGGCAGTCATAATTACCTCTAACCAATAAGGAAACGAGTCCTAGAATTTGCTGCTGAAAACTAACATTTTAATGAAGAAATCTTTGTTAAGCTTATATTTAAAAACCCACGCTTGATGTTTAGTAAAATATTAAAACATATTGAGTAAAGTAATAAATTAGAGCCACACAAATTTTAAGACTAGGATTACCTTTTATTAAAAAGGAAGGCCTACTATTCAAATATTGGTAGACAGTACATTGCATCACCTATTCGGACGATATACAGTAGCCCCATGGCTTCTTTGGTGCTGACTCACAGCTCACAGCCGACTTCTGACAGCCAACATTTAGGTATATACCTAAATTTTGACTGTCAGAAGTGACAGCTGCTAAACACATGTTTTTGAAGATCATATGTTTCGGCATAGGGATACATAATTTGGTCTGGTAACTTTTCAAAGCCGTCATCTGTGAGCTGTCAGTCAGCACCAAAGAAGCCATGGAGCTACTGTATCATGAATATAATGATACTACACCTCCCTTTCCACTCCAAATCTGTAACTATCTACAGTATCCTATCAGAGGAACTTCCACCCTTCACTCCAACTAAACACACGTCGAAATGTGATTGATCCACTCCCTAGCTCCTCAATCCTTCCTGTATTGGTGTCATAAGAGGATTACCGTTATAATACATAATAATTTTCTAAACTTGAGAAATTATATAGCTTATGTTTTATTTGTTTATTTTGCATATTATATTCACCAATAATAATGATTTTGATTAAGAAATTTACTAGATTTTATGTGTAATATTATGTATTATATTCTGAAGATGGCACATACCTGTTTGTTGTGAGCTTCCTCTGCTTTTAACATTGAAACTATGCACGCACATAAATATACAGTTTTGGTATTGATTTTAAAACTATACATATGCTAAACTTCATACCTCAGGTTTATTATTGCTTCAGGTGGAGGGATTGTTATCAAGTAGTTGTTTTTTACACCATGTCTATATATGCTATTTATTATTATTATTATTAGCACCACGTCTTACTACCCGTTCGAGTTATACGCACTTACGCTAATTTGTAATGGTAGGGTGATTGTGAAATGAAATGAAGGACCTACAGTTTAACGTGGGATCCGAACCACGGTGGAGGCCTGGCATTCCCCACATTCTACATGCTATTTAGGAATGTACAAAGCTTTTAATTCACTCTGATTACCTATCGATCAGCTTCAAATTTGCTACAGCGAAATAAAACAACGCTTTGACAATAATGAGGTTTTGTCAACAAAAATATTGCCAGTTAAATTACACTTTTACATCCATTACTGTGTTAGTTTTTTTAAATTCAAGCTGTATATTTTCCACTACCAACTTGCTAGGCCTGTCGTAGCTTCATATTATGTTAAATTACACTACAAAACAAAAATTTTGTCAGGTAGAATACACTACAAATGTTCAATTTTGTAATTTTTTTTATATTATGCACACTCCATTTATCCTGAAAGGTAGCAGTCACATTTTAACCGACTACATTATGGCATCTTATAAGCTACACCATAATAGAAACCTGCATACAATATTTTCTTGAAAGCTTTAGGATAAATCAATTATTGTAGAATTAATTTTTTTTAGGTAGGGTGATTGTGA
Source organism: Timema shepardi (assembly GCA_902151425.1). Classification (NCBI taxonomy): domain Eukaryota; kingdom Metazoa; phylum Arthropoda; class Insecta; order Phasmatodea; family Timematidae; genus Timema; species Timema shepardi. The sequence continues at coordinate 356,191 of CABFVX010000067.1, forward strand.
AATGAAATGAAGGACCTACAGTTTAACGTGGGATCCGAACCACGGTGGAGGCCTGGCATTCCCCACATTCTACATGCTATTTAGGAATGTACAAAGCTTTTAATTCACTCTGATTACCTATCGATCAGCTTCAAATTTGCTACAGCGAAATAAAACAACGCTTTGACAATAATGAGGTTTTGTCAACAAAAATATTGCCAGTTAAATTACACTTTTACATCCATTACTGTGTTAGTTTTTTTAAATTCAAGCTGTATATTTTCCACTACCAACTTGCTAGGCCTGTCGTAGCTTCATATTATGTTAAATTACACTACAAAACAAAAATTTTGTCAGGTAGAATACACTACAAATGTTCAATTTTGTAATTTTTTTTATATTATGCACACTCCATTTATCCTGAAAGGTAGCAGTCACATTTTAACCGACTACATTATGGCATCTTATAAGCTACACCATAATAGAAACCTGCATACAATATTTTCTTGAAAGCTTTAGGATAAATCAATTATTGTAGAATTAATTTTTTTTTTACTAACTTTGGACAAAATCTGATCAACATTTTTGCAATAACAATTTTTTTTTTCACTATAAAGCTTTTTTTTAAAATTATTTGAACTTAATTTGGCTTTGAATAAAAAAAAAGTGTGTTCTGCATCTTATTGATTAAAAAATATCAACACATTAGAAGATCACTTAAGTTCCATAAGAAATCAGGGTAGAATCTTGTCAAACCTTTAGGAAATCGTAATGATTATCATTCGTTTATCTTTATTACTTTCTAAATTTAAATATTTAGTATTCTAAGCATATCTTTTCCCTTGTGCTATGTTAACAATAATTTATTTAAAGTCCAGTATATTTCCATGGTGTATAGAATGGTCTAAAAACCTTCTATTTAGTAGATTAGAACTTTCTCTGGTGGGCAAATGCCTGATGAAATTCAAACTATCCTTGTGCAAGGTATTTGGATTAAGGAAGGCGGGCGTCATTCATCAGTTCCTCATTTGCGCAGTAGTTACAGTCAGGTGTGGTAAACACAGATAACGCTCTGATGTTCGTGTAAAATATATAAATAAGTGGTGTAGTAAATTAGTGACTAATAAATTAAAATCAAGAAGGATCGGCTATTTAATCAGACGGTTTCATTTATAACAACAATTGAATCATATCTATAATACTATAATTAGGGGCCCATTTGCGGAGGACAGTGCAACGTCAGCCCTCCAGCTCTTTTACTTTATATTCTTCACACTCTTTTTATACGAATGAGTGCTATTTTAGAGTTACTAATAACTTCTCCATATGTTTCAGACTGTAGTTAGTTTATTTTCACATGAATTTAAATGTACAGTTGAGCCAGTTTTGTCAAACGTGTAAACATTGTACACAATATACATTAAATAGACAGTATGCCCATACATTCATACATTTTGATCTGATCGTCCAAAACACGTCTACTCCATTAGACATCCAAGCGTGGTCAACCATTACAAGACTACCGTCTTTCTGAGCTGAGGACTGTGAACCCTGTAGTTTCATACTCTCGAACCCAGATCACTACTTGATTTATTTCCATCGACCAATGGGGTTATTTTCTCCGAGCGTGAAAACTAAATATGGACACGGCTTTACTCTGCACCTGTTATTAATTACTGCATAATACAACCCGGAAATAAACCATGCATATGACACGTGCAGCTAAATGAAAGGAAAAAAAAAAAAAA